>APFE030251417.1:56924-98971 GCA_000404065.3 Pinus taeda
TTAATATTAAATTAATATTAATATTAATATATTAAATAATTGATTTATTTATTAATATATTGATTTATTTGATTATTTATTATTGTTTTTATAATTATTATTTATTTATTTAATGTTAAGGGAGGAGGATAAGTTATACATGGGACGTGTTGGCGATCCTGATTTCCCTGATTAAGGGGAGCCAGCTCCTGCTAATCTCCAAGCCATTGTCTCTGTTCAGATTATGCGGGTGCTTGATAATTTCTAGAGCTTCTCTGATCTTTCGTCTGTGTTGTTGCTCTTCCCTTGCGATAATTGAGGTGCTTTCCAAGCAGATATGGTGTTTTGTTTTTGAGGAGTGCTCTGCCAATGCTGAAGTACGAGACCTTTCATTCTTGATATCGGCGCCGTGCTCCTTGAGCCTCGTCTGTAGGGAGCGACCTGTTTCACCAATGTAGCTTTTTCCACATGAACAATCTATGTTGTAGACTCCTTTAAGCTGATGCTTGTCAATATCATCTTTTACAGACTTCATACCTTGCCTGATTGTTCCCGGTGCTAAGAAATGTGTGATAATATTTTTCTTCTTCAGGATTTTTGCGATTTTGTCGGTAACTCCATGGATATAGGGTAGAAAGACCTTACCACACTGAGTTTTGTCGGTAACTCCATGGATATAGGGTAGAAAGACCTTACCACACTGAGTTTTTTCGGTAACTCCATGGATATAGGGTAGAAAGACCTTACCACACTGAGTTTTGTCGGTAACTCCATGGATATAGGGTAGAAAGACCTTACCACACTGAGTTTCGTCGGTAACTCCATGGATATAGGGTAGAAAGACCTTACCACACCGAGTTTTGTCGGTAACTCCATGGATATAGGGTAGAAAGACCTTACCACACCGAGTTTTGTCGGTAACTCCATGGATATAGGGTAGAAAGACCTTACCACACCGAGTTTTGTCGGTAACTCCATGGATATAGGGTAGAAAGGCCTTACCACACCGAGTTTTGTCGGTAACTCCATGGATATAGGGTAGAAAGGCCTTACCACACCGAGTTTTGTCGGTAACTCCATGGATATAGGGTAGAAAGACCTTACCACACCGAGTTTTGTCGGTAACTCCATGGATATAGGGTAGAAAGGACTTACCACACCGAGTTTTGTCGGTAACTCCATGGATATAGGGTAGAAAGACCTTACCACACCAAGTTTTGTCGGTAACTCCATGGATATAGGGTAGAAAGACCTTACCACACCGAGTTTTGTCGGTAACTCCATGGATATAGGGTAGAAAGGCCTTACCACACCGAGTTTTGTCGGTAACTCCATGGATATAGGGTAGAAAGGCCTTACCACACCGAGTTTTGTCGGTAACTCCATGGATATAGGGTAGAAAGGCCTTACCACACCGAGTTTTGTCGGTAACTCCATGGATATAGGGTAGAAAGGCCTTACCACACCGAGTTTTGTCGGTAACTCCATGGATATAGGGTAGAAAGACCTTACCACACCGAGTTTTGTCGTAACTCCATGGATATAGGGTAGAAAGACCTTACCACACCGAGTTTTGTCGGTAACTCCATGGATATAGGGTAGCAAGACCTTACCACACCGAGTTTTGTCGGTAACTCCATGGATATAGGGTAGAAAGACCTTACCACACCAAGTTTTTTCGGTAACTCCATGGATATAGGGTAGCAAGACCTTACCACACTGAGTTTTGTCGGTAACTCCATGGATATAGGGTAGAAAGACCTTACCACACTGAGTTTTATCAGTAATTCCATGGATATAGGGTAGAAAGACCTTACCACACTGAGTTTTGTCGGTAACTCCATGGATATAGGGTAGAAAGACCTTACCACACTGAGTTTTGTCGGTAACTCCATGGATATAGGGTAGAAAGACCTTACCACACTGAGTTTTGTCGGTAACTCCATGGATATAGGGTAGAAAGACCTTACCACACTGAGTTTTGTCGGTAACTCCATGGATATAGGGTAGAAAGACCTTACCACACTGAGTTTTGTCGGTAACTCCATGGATATAGGGTAGAAAGACCTTACCACACTGAGTTTTGTCGATAACTCCATGGATATAGGGTAGAAATACCTTACCACACTAAGTTTTGTCGGTAACTCCATGGATATAGGGTAGAAAGACCTTACCACACTGAGTTTTGTCGGTAACTCCATGGATATAGGGTTCTCCGGTTACTGATCCAAAATATTTTCATATTTAGAGAGTTTGAAAAGAGCTTAAAGAGGACTCCACTTTGAGGAACGAGTGGTGTCTAGGGTAGCAAATAGTTCCAGTGATGTTGGAACTTCTCAAATCATGTTGATTTATTTGAAGAGGCTGGCTAGTAAGACCACTCATTGCAACTAATCCTCAAAAATGGTAAAACAACCAAATGAAAGTGTATGATCGGCCAAGTAGATAGTGACGATGGAAGGAGAAAAACCAAGGATCATCTGATGGAAGAGGCTGGTAGAATGGTGATCACGAGGGTTAAAATGGAGATGGGTTCATTTTTACACAAGCTTGAACCATAGCGAACTATGCTTGGATTCAGTTTCATGTTTACACAAGCTTGAAACGAAAAACTATGATTTGATTCAGTTTCATGTTTACACAAGCTTGAAACAAAAAACTATGCTTGGATTCAGTTTCATGCTTACACAATCTTGAAATGAAAAACTATGCTTGGATTTAGTTTCATTTTTACACAAGCTTAAAATGAAAAAACTATGCTTGAGATTTTTACATGCCCCCAGCATGTTGAAAGGTAGAGTTTGTTGTAACCAGATGGAAGTCGCTGTGGTGAAGCAGGACTGTTATCCAACACTTTTTGGCTTCGTCTAGATAGGGACAAAGGTGAATGGGGTGATTCCCTTCACATAACCTACAGGGAAACTTAACTTTACCACTAGGTGCATGCCCCCCAAGCTTCATTGAATTCACCTAAATAGACTTATCGTGGCTATGAGGTAGATGGAATGAAGGTTCATTTACGAGATCAAGTGAAAGACTTGACTGGGATTTTATGAGATCTAATCAAAGACTTGAATTGGAACTTTGACTTGTTTCATTTTTTTAATGAGCTTGAGACAAGACAAGGAACTCTGCTAAGATTCCTTGTTTCATTTTTTTAATGAGCTTGACACAAGACAAGGAACTATGCTGATATTCCTTGTTTCATTTTTTAACGAGCTTGACACAAGACAAGGAACTATGTTCATACTCTTTGTTTCATTTTTTAATGAGGTTGACACAAGATCAGGAACTGTCCTCAGAGTCTTTGTTTCATTTTTTTAACGAGGTTGACATAATACCAGGAACTGTCCTCGTATTCCTTGTTTCATTTTTTAACGAGGTTAACACAAGACAACAAACTATCTTCGTTGGCTTGTTTCATTTTTTAATGAGGTTGACAAAGTAAAAGAACTATCCTCATATCCTTAGTTTCATTTTTTAACAAGGTTGACACAAGACAAGGAACTATCCTCACACCCTTTGTTTCATTTTTTTAATGAGGTTGACACAATACCAAGAACTGTCCTCGTATTCTTTGTTTCATTTTTTAATGAGGTTGACACAAGACAATGAACTATCCTCATTGGCCTATTTCATTTTTTAACGAGGTTGACACAGTAAAAGAACTATCCTCATATCCTTGGTTTCATTTTTTAACGAAGTTGACACAAGACAAGGAACTATCCTCATAGGAGCTGTTTCATTTTTTAATGAGGTTGAAATAGTAAAAGAACTATCCTCATATCCTTGGTTTCATTTTTTTAATGAGGTTGACACAAGACTAGAAACTATCCTCATACCCTTGGTTCACGATCCATAAGAGGTCATGATTTCCTAGAGGTTCTCATCTGATGGGAGAATAATGCTCTGGAAGGGATCATTAGAGAGATCTGGTTCCAATGGCCCTAGTACATAATGTACAACATCACAGAATTGATCGTCTGTTAATGTAGGCATGCAATGGGTTGCCACATAATTGATCCGTGGCGAGGAAGATACCATTGGGAAAAAAGAACCATTTAGGGAAGATGGTTGAATGGAATCCATATTTAGACTGGGAAATGAAAATTGGTCAACAGTGATAGTTCTACCTTCATGTGGGAAACAAATCACTTGAAAGAGTGTTGAAATAAAAGCTCCCATGTCATAAACATAGTCATGCCCAAGAAGTAAATTGTAATATAAAGGGCCTAGGACTACCATCACATTCAGATAAATGATTTTTCCCTCCAAAGTAATAGGAAACTTAGGAAGGATCCCTAATGGTTGACTGGTTCCTTTGTTAAAAGCCAACAGATTCTGGGTAACAGCACAAGTGGCGGTGAATCGAGCGCTTGCCAAGCAGTGGAGGAAAGGATACTCACATATGCACCTTCATCCATAATAGTGCGAGATACAATCATATTATAAACCTGTACTATGATCTGGAAAGTAACATAAGAAGGAAGATGAAATCCTGCCAGTCGATTCCAATCAAAGGAAGTGACCAAACTACTTGGAGGGGGTACCATAAGAATGAGAGAATTATCCACTTGAGTTACTAGAATGGGAGGATTTTCCTCCTGTCTTGATGGAACAAGAGGTTTGCCTACAATCTCATTGGAATCTAAAGGAATAAAAAGAACCTGAGTGGTATCATATTCACTCTCTATGGGAAAGGTATGATTAATCGAAGGTGAAATCGGGTCAACTGTTACCTCGACCTGTTGATTTGGGTCAAGTATAGACTCATAGGATTCACTTTCAGAGAGAGTGGGTTTGACTGATGGTTGATTTTGGTCAGTCAACTCATCAGCTAGTGAAGGATTAAGGGAGAGTCTCCTGTAACCATATGGAAGTCATCTCAGAGAAGCAGGATAGTTATCCAACAGTTTTTTGCCTTCGTCTAGATAGGGACAAAGGTGAATGGGGTGAATCCCTTCACATAACCTACAGGGAAACTTAACTCTACCCTTCTTTCAATGAACTTTATTACCACTAGATGATGGTGTGTCACTAGCATGATATCCAGAAGTTGATGACACAGGATTATGTGAATGGGAAGACCATTCTTCTAAGATATGAGGAATATCAGGACAATTTCGAAGAAGATGGTCTCCTGCACAAAGTTTGCATCGATATCAAACTTTGTGAGGCTCGACGGATGATTTCTCATAAGATGTTGCATCCAAAGAAATGGTTGCTTGGTTGCCACTCTGCTGAATTTTCTTCTTCTTCTTCTTAGCCACCTGGTTACTAGTACCAATACTTTCACCAGGCGAAGAGGAAGAAGGGGAGGAAGAAACAATTGAGGAAGAAGGTAAAGGGTTAAATTTAGGATCAACTGGAGGTTTATTTTGTCCAGTTGGAGGTGTACTCAATTGCAGATAAATCACGACATTTTGAACCAAGGAGGTTGAAAATAACCATACTGGCAAGCCAATGGTAAATCCTAGAAGGGACAATGTAGCCATATATGGAGCACCAATATTTCCAAAAGGAGGAAAAGGACTAGGATCCCCATCAAAAGGAATTCCTTGATCGATGGACTCTAGATTTGTTTCCATATTGTTGGGTAGTGAAAGCTCCGTGGAACTAGTATAAGGTGCGAAGCCCGGAATTTTGGGTAATATTAGGGTAAAAGACTCCACAGAAAGCATGGAGCGCGAGCTATAGTAGGTTGAGTCAAAGGGTAGTTCGCTAAAAATAATGTAAAGAAATAGTAATAGAGTCAGCCCACGGTGGGATCACGGGCCAAGGGAAAGTATAAATAGAACGAAGCTCTATGAGGGAAAGGTAGTTTAGTTTTGGTTATAAGTCCTAACATGTAATGGGTGAATAGTCTGAGAGCAATTGTAAGTCCGAGTCAAGGGAGTAGGGTAGAAGGTAGAGGCTCTGCAGCTGTGTGTGCAGAGGCCTAGAAGGTCCGCAGCTGTGTGCGCAAGGTGGATTTGGATGTATTGTTGAATATTGATAATAAAGATAAGTTTCTTTTGAATTTTGTGTTAATTGCGATTTTACTCTTTTATGATAAATGAACTGTTATGATCTCGGCATTTTCTATTGTTGAATACATGTGAACTGGGTTAATCTTGATGTGCGAAGTAACCAAAAGTAATAAACGTTTGCTTAAATACCATTTTAACTAGATAAAACTAGTAATAAGTGATTCAATCTGTAATAAGCTCGCTAAGGGTATTCTGATCTGCACAAATCTGGTGCAGCGCGAGGCTGTAGAACAGCATGAGGCTGTATAACAGCGCGCGAATCCAAACCACATCCAAGACATCCTCAGGGTGCGGAAACCTAGTTCCAGCACCCTCCCCTGCTACCTCGGGTGAGACCTCAGTTCGCGCTTTGCGAGCTGTTGCCGAAAGGGCCAATAGCTGCGGGATTTGTTTAGCTAAATAATTCTTCCGAACCTGGGTCAAGCCCAAATAAGGCAACAAATGGTTTCATTGCCGGGACCAGGATTGGCCTAAGGGGTGTCTAATGTGGGAACACTGGAATCCAACAAAGAAAGAACTCGAAGATTGATGTGATCTGAAGCTCCACGAGTTCGTGGTTTAGGAAAATAGGAACTCGCAGATATCAGAGGAACAATGGTTGTATCACTATATCCTCATGGACATACATGAGATCTTCTTCATAACATTCCTGATAGAATTGTATGAGTGGATCGCGAACTTAGCTGATAGCGTGGGAAGGTGCAGATTATACCAGCTGATAGTGTGGACCCAAAAACTAGTGCGTAGACTAGAAGCCATTGAAGACAAACTCACATGTGCGCTCGATCACTGGGTAGATCGGATCATTGGGGGATTTATCATTGAATTCGCAATAGATACTATTGTAAGCTACAACGAAGTAGAAAGGAAATTTCTCCAAGGACTGCAGGGATGGTACATCAAGTCATTAAATACTTGGATTAAGATGTTGTTGTGTGAAAAATAGATTATGCACATACATTAATGTCTGGGGTAACACGGAGTGGAAGAGGTTACCGAGGAATGGGAGGAGCAGGGAATAGTCCTCTGATTTCTATCTCATGGGAAAGCGAGGAAGATCTCACTAGGTTCTTGCCCAGAAGCGTAGTCTAGTTGATTACAGAATGCCTCCCATTGATACCACCTCCATCTACACCATCAACCCCATCACCCACATCGTGTCCATCCACACCGCCTCAACCGTCACCACGTCCTCCACCACCTCCTAGAACAGGGATGGCGGCTGCATTCACGTTACCGACCTTTCAAGGTATAGGGAATGAAGATCCAAGCTAGTTCTAGCTTGTGATAAACTATGTGTGGGACACTCAAGGTATAACAGATGAAAACATCAAAAAGGCTATGCTGGTTAGTGCACTCTAGGATCGCGGGTTGATGTGGTACATAAAACACTCCACCGACCATCTGAATGAAGGACTAGCAGCTATACAGGATGCGCTTAATAAGGAGTTTGGCTGACCAAAGTATGAGAACCAATCGATCATTGGGTTCAAAGAAATAACAATGCTGCCTGGTGAAACCCCGTGGGATCTGGACCAAAGATTGAAGAGTATTATTCGCGAGGCTAATATGACGTTGATTGACGGACAACATTACCCGCAGTTTGTGGCATCATTAACACCCCATCTGAGGACGGTTCTGTCACAACAGAGGATCTCAACCCAGGCCGAGGCACTAGAGACATCAATGAGGTTATACGTGACCTCGATACCAAACCCAGGGTTGGGAGTTCAGTAACTCCACGTGCAACTTCAGAACATAAGTTTGGAAGTACAAAGCTTGAAGCAAGGAAGAATGCCTCGATCAGGGGTACCACTGGAGGCATAGTGTATTAAATGTAAAAGCCACATGCACGACAAAGACCATTGCCCGGCCTTCGCAAACTATCTAGCAGGGGGAGTCCTGATGCCCTTAAAAGTGGAAGTCTAGACAAGACCAAATGCCACACTTGTGCTCTGGTGCATGATTTTCCAGGTAGGAGGAAAACAGGCAACAGATAACTACCATCTACTACAGAAGTATACCGAGACCTCACAATAGTTATATTACAATTTTTGTTGATCAGTAGGACACGATGAGCGAATGTGTCGAAGTTATGACTTGATGATGGAATGGACCCTAGCCTACTGGGTATAGGCTGAAGCACAGGGACGATTTCAAGGACGAGGTTGGGGAAGAGGATGGGGACCCGGTTGAGGTTGCGGACAGATAACTTGTTATAATTTTGGTGAACAAGCACACTACACTTGCGAATGCACTAAGCCAACTAGGACCTCATGCCCTTATTGTGAGCAGTTTGATCACAAATTGGTAGATTTTCTAACCTTGATTGCCCAATTGAACGAGAAAGGGGTGCTTCAACCTCTGCCAACCCAGAATGTCTAGATGATGCGTGCAGAACCCCGCGAAGAGGATCCTAGTATAAATATGGTACAAAGGAGTGATGCAACTGTAGGAGGGAACAAAGGTGGGGAGCGAGGCAACTTGCCTATGGGGAACCATACTATTGAACCAAAGCAGGGAAGGGTAGGGCCAAACGATCAGCTGGGTGTCATGAAAGCT
The DNA here is from genome assembly GCA_000404065.3 of Pinus taeda. Taxonomy (NCBI): domain Eukaryota; kingdom Viridiplantae; phylum Streptophyta; class Pinopsida; order Pinales; family Pinaceae; genus Pinus; species Pinus taeda. The sequence goes on from APFE030251417.1 coordinate 65,495, forward strand.
GCTACCTCAGGTGGGAAGAACCAAAGAGAACCAAAAATGGATCCTTACATGATCACCTCCTTTCTTGACGCATGCATGAAATTTCTGCGAAATCAGAAGGTTGTCCAAGGATTACAAGAATTGATTACCAGGAGAGTCGAATTCAGTGAACCCCAGGTGGTTCAAAGGATAGGACAACATGCTCTACGCATTGGACGAGAAATGAGAATGACGACGCAGGTAGGAGATTATGAAATGGATCAAGTCATCCTGGATTTAGGCTCGGATGCAAATATACTACCCAAGAAAACTTGGGAGTGTATAGGCAAGCCCATACTGCAATGGTCCCCGATTCAACTACGAATGGCCAATCAACAAAAGATCTTACCAATGGGCCAATTACAAGGGGTGATGGTGGATATCGATGGTGTAACTACCCAGACTGATTTCGAAGTCATAAAGCTTATCGATGATAGCAATCCTTACCCTACCTTGCTCGGGATTGATTGGGCCATCGACATGAAAGGAATCATCAACTTGGAAAGGCGGACAATGAATTTCGAAAAGAAGTCTCTTCGCATAGTAGTTCCGTTGGACCTAGTAGAAGGGGAGCGCTACACAAAACTCGTCGGCGGCGAGGAAAAAAATGATGAACTGGGTTTCATTTATAAGATAAAATTGCAGAACCACAGTCAGATGCATTACAACGACAATAGAAGAACCTCATGGGAACGTGAGAGTATCTGCACCATCGATTCTGAGGAAGAGGTGGAGTGTTGGCAGAATCGATTGCAGGAAGTTACAACACTCAACTATAATAGGGTGACTCAATCGGCACGATGTGAAGAAAGATGCCACTCGGAAGAGTAGGATGTGACTACTGAAGACCAGCTCACATGCATAGTACAAGAACAGCCCAGTGCGTCGGCAGAAGAGCTGTGCACACTGATAGAAGGATCGGGGGAGCTCAGATACAAGAGAAAGTTTCTACTCTAAATTGGAAGATATACACGACAGTTAGTTGGCAGAAAACGATAACACGAAGAATATGGGTGTATGGCAGATAACCGACACCCTAAACAGACCAGAGTGGACCACAGGATCATCAAGCTAGGGGGAACCTCCTCCCTATGGCCCAATCAGCCACTATAGGCATAACTTTTCCCACCAGAGATGGTGTTTGCAATAAGGTTCAACAGCTGTGGGTTTCCGTTTAGCGTGAAAAATGATGACTTGATGAGTTGGAAAAAACTGAGGCTCGAATCCATGACCACAGTATGAAGTTGGACAAAGCCATCGAGAAACTTCAATTAGAAGTGGCCGCCCTAGATGACGAAAAGTAATGGCTCAAGGAAACCAACATGGTTGGCTTTCCTACTTTGATACGGCTACACTATAAGCCATAGGGGTGCGCACATTATAATTCCGTAATAGAAGCAGGACATCTAGGGTGCTCGCGACCCGGGTCAGTGGGGAACCAGAGGACCCGCGGGAAGGGTTTGCCCTTTTGACTATCCATCAAGGGTTTAGTCCCAACACCCCAAGCAGCTGGAAGAGGGTGCACGATTATAAAATAGGCTACTGTACAATGGCACGATATGACCACTAGCTCCCTGCAGAAACTGCATCTGTGACCTTGGGGATTCGTGACTGCAAGGGAGAGATGGAAAGTGACCATTGAAGATACTGCTCATGGTATGCTGGTGCATTTAAAGTACCTTGAAGCGGGCGGTGGGCCAGTAAGGCAAAATCACAACCACTCAAGTCACATTTATGAGCTACCACAAAAACAAGCCGTCGGTTTCCAAGTTCAATCGATATATATACAAGGTAAAGGTCACACCACCACATCATATTGTCTAGCAAGAGAATTAGTCTGTATTTCCCACATCATGAGTAACGAGGATGTTGAAAACAATTCGTGGTTTCAGGCATTGCCGCAATGTTACTAAGATGTTATCTTGAAAGCTCAAAGGCCTACCACCATTAGCCCATAGCTAGAGTCACTGCAGAAAGCCGAACATTCTAAATCCCCCTGGACGCCGAAGACCAAGAAGAAACCTCCCTTTCCAGAATCAATTCGATGGTCGCCACGAAACCTACATATTGGCAAAACCATAATTAAAGAAAAAGCTAAAACTGTTATCATCAATAGTGAGGAAGAAACAGAAGAGTCTCCCACGAGGGTCGAAGAGGACATCCCTGAGGAGGACCCTATACAGCTAGTGCGATGACCCAAGTATATGCCTCTAAGCAAGGAGATGAACAAGGTACCCACAAACCTGGATGAATTCAATAATATAATCACTACCCCCTGTCTCTCGAAAGACATCCTAGTGGAAAACTCGGTGGTTGGCTGTGTCACGTCGATGAAATTTGATGATTTCGACCTTGCAGATCGAACATCTAGTGACGGATGCCTTAATGGACCACAAGATGGAAGGCATGGTGACGACTCTACAACCAAAGAAGTGGTTGCGAAAGGTGGATGAAGCTAGATTACTTTGTCTCCTGGCAATTCCGCACTTTCTCTGGCCCCCTATTACTATGTTAGTCATCAAGCAGTTGCTTTGTCTAGTGCATGAAGATACACTATGGGTTGGTAAACCCATCCGTATCATAGCAGAACTTGTTCACCAGGTCTCGCATCTACCCTGCGCTGAACGGAACCCTCGGAAAATTACGACCAAAAGTAACGATGTAGGGATGATAGAATGACTAAAGAATATGTATAAGCTCACCAAGGGACTACAAGGGTATGTCATTGACAGTATCCCCAACGACGCAGTCCTGTTGGCCACTCAGTTGCTGGCAGGAAAAGTAATGAGGAAATGTCAAAGCTCTGAGGTCTCCACTGTAGTTATCGCACTGGCTAAAGAATGTGCCGCTGGTGTATGGTTCAATTCATCACAGTTTATTTGTGAATAATTTTTGGCCAATTGTCACGAAGTCCAAGAAGAAGGCAAGATGTTCTATTATGCGTGGTTGCTACTGTCTCTCATGTTGGTCACCACTGAGTTGCCTGAAGACAACCAGTTTCTTGTTTTAACCCCGGAATGGATGAAAGCGACGTAGTATGCGTCCCTCTTGGTGACCAAGGATGCAAGAAAAATTCAGGGGATTGATATATTTTGGGTATTGATGGACACGAATGTTCGACAGTTGATCAATGAGTTACCATGCTTAACAAATTAAGTTTATGAGAGTATGAAGCACATTGCAGAATTCAAAGCAGATATGCATCATGTCTACATCCGGGTGCGGAAGGACCCAGCCCAGTCATGGATCCCTCTTCGATTCATTGCCACTAATGACATTGTTCACAAGATTGTCGAGGCTTGGCGAGGACCCATGGCAGTGGAATGAGACGAGGCTACTATTTAGAAACAAAAAGAGGCAGCCAAGCACACCACACAACAAAAGAGGAATGAACAGTATGCTGCAGAGGTTAAGGCAGCATGAGAGGCAAAACTAGCAGCAATGGAAAAACCAATACCAAGTGCATAGACACCAGCAAAGGACAAAGGCACTCAGAAGGAAACCTCTCAACTATTCACAATGGATATGTTGTCCACTACTACGGGTACCCCACTATAGCACTCAACCACACCAAAGTGACTGAAGGCACAAAAGAAACCAAAAGCATCTAAGATCAACAGTAAAGTTATCACCCTAACATAGGGCAATCTAAATGGCATCGAAAACATTGTTCGCGAAGCTACTTAGGAGGCAGTCGACGAGGCTATGTTGGAGCAACACATTGTGTTGGGGGAGCTCCAGACACAGTTACATGAACTGGGATCAAGAATTGCATAGGTAGGCCCTAGCATTTCTATAGAAGCCTCTAGTATGACAACTATAGAACCATTTCTCAAAGCCCAGGTTGCTCATTCTACTCCGATTTCGGAAGGCACATTGGTCACCAACCAACTGGAAGACCGAGCAATACTAGAATGACTTATCGGATTGGGACTGAATGTGGCTACACTCCCATGCGATAGTTTGCAACAACTCCATGATAGCACCATAATTGAACTTCGTGCCAGGGATGGTTGCATTGACTAGATACTCCAAGAGTAGAAAATTAATTTTGAACAACTACGGCTCCAACGCGATGAAGCAGTCACACAAAAATAGTTGATGGAAAAAGTAGTAGCAGAAGGCTGTTTGAGTGCTCAGGTGTTAGATATTATAGGGGACTTGCCCATTGAAGCACAGATCCGTACGTTGGCTATGGAGTTCCGAAGGACAAAAGAGGAGGCCGCACGACTTCAGCTCGAACTCAACGCGCAGATCGCCGAGTTGAGATTGTAGGTCCCACCACCAATGCCCCCAGAGGTCATAGTACAACACAAGAACATTATTGATATGGGGTGCACGATGCTTGCACGGTCACTTGAAGAATGTACCGAGTTGCTAACTCAGACGATTGATATGCTCATTGTCCTTCAGGAAGGTCCCACACTCTACAGGCTGCAAGCAGAGGCCTGGGAACTTCAGCACGCCTACCATTAGCTTTGGGGAACTGCGCAGATGGTTGCTATCTCGTAATGGTTGGCTAAGATGAGGGAGGTGTAGGACATGAAAATACAAGCCAAAGCCACAAGATAAAAGGAAGCAGTGGTGAAAGCTCGTATCCAACCATGATTTGACGAGGCATTTGCAGTTTTAACCACCATAGAGCATAAGGTAGCACACGTGAAGGCCAAATGTGCTAGGATGGAGACAGTCAAGACTGGGGCAGAAATATTAGTACCACAGGTGGAACGGATGCAGTGCATGACGAAAGAATTTGCTGCTAGTACCAGCGATGCACTGAAGTTGTTGACCAACCTCTGCGCAAAGATAGACGGACCAGCTCAATGACTCAGGATGAGTCACAATGATTGTATTGGGGGACTGTTGGGTAGCGAAAGCCCCGAGGAACGAGTATGAGGTGCGAAGCCCGAAATTTTGGGTAATACTAAGGTAAAAGACTCTGCGGAAAGTGTGGAGCGCAAGCTATAGTAGGTTGAGTCAAATGGTAGTTCGCCCAAAAATAATGTAAATAAATAGTAATAGAGTCGGCCGCCGGTGGGATCGTGGGCCAAGGGAAAGTATAAATAGAGTGAGGCTCTATGAGGGAAAGGCAGTTTAGTTTTGGTTTTAAGTCCTAACATGTAATGGGTGAATAGTCTTAGAGCAATTGTAAGTCCGAGTTGAGGGAGTAGGGTAAAAGTTAGAGGCTCTACAACTGTGTGTGCAGAGGCCTGGAAGGTCTACAGCCATGTGTGTGGACTCCTACAGCTGAGTGCGTAGGGTGGATCTGGATGTATTGTTGAAGATTGATATTAAAGATAAGTTTCTTCTGAATTCTGTGTTAATTGCAATTTTACTCTTTTATGATAAAGGGACTATTATGATCTCAGCATTTGCTACTGTTGAATACATGTGAACTGGGTTAATCTTGATGCACGAAGTAACCAAAAGTAATAAATGTTTGCTTAAAGAACATTTTAACTAGATCAAACTAGTAATAAGTGATTCAATCTGTAATAAGCGCGCTAAGGGTATTTCGATCTACGGGGAGCTGGTGCAGTGCAAGGCTGCAGAACAGCGCGCAAACGCCAAACCACATCCAAGACATCCCCAGGGTGCGGAAACCTGGTTCCAACACCCTCCCCTGCTACCTCGTGTGAGGCCTCAGTCCACGCTTTGCGTGCTGTTTCCGAAAGGGCCGGTAGCTGTAGGATTTGTTTGGTTAAATAATTCTTCTGAACCTGAGTCAAGCCCAAATAAGCCAACACATATTTCTCAACCTAAGACCAACTAAGGAGCGAGCATGGAGGATGTTATCCACGGTCAATTAATTTTATTTTAATCGAAGTAACATAACAAAACAAAGGAGGGATAATCTAGGAAAAAGGTTTACGTAGCAACTGTGAACTGTAGAATACCTCTCGGCGAACCGAGAAGTACGGATAGGAAATCTCCCCGAATGCTGTGTTCAGTGTATCACAATGTACAAGGCAACTAACTCGGTTACCTAAGGATGGATATCAACCTAGTGTTGTCCTCCCATATATACCCGAAAGTACGTGGAGGCCCAAACGGTATAAGCATTGTGTAATGAAAAACCACACAATGAGAGCATTCCCATATACTTTACGTACTGTAACACCACCCTATATACTTGAAGGTACGTGGATGAGCTATGATATACTCATGTTTGTGGAATGAGGTATCACACTCAAGATGTATTGCAGACAAGTTAGCGACAATTTCTTTGTTTTACGACGCCGGAACACGTCTCTAGCCTAGAACCACTAAATGTTTTCGTTAGGTGACAATGCTCCATTAGGTAAATTTAGATAAATTTTAAGTTGATATTATTTAGAATTTGCCTTTCAAGGTTCACCACATGATGTATGTTTGCAATTCCTAAAATGCAACAAATATGATAAGAATTTTTTTCATTCAATTGAATAATGAAAACCTTAGCTAGTAGGGATAGAGTAATCAGTGCTTTGACAAAGAGCAAAGAGCACATCTAATGCAATTTACCTACACTATTCCTATGAGCACATCCAAAATTTTTCAATGCAACATGCATGTATTTATTTTCGATTTCCTTAATGTGAATATGAACAAAAAGGAAAATTATGCACATACAATCAATCAATCTTTAAAAAAAAAGAAGACTTGGCGACAATTCTGTTTCAAAGGAAAAGAAGACTTTTACGAAACTTTCTTTCAAACAAAGATTAATCAACTGTATTCTAACTTTGACTATAGATCGATAATGAAAAAGAAAACATTTAAGAAACATTAATCAATCAAGTCGAAGTAGGTCTAGAAACGGAGATAGAAACTTGTTCTCTGAGACATGACATTCATTGATCAATCAACAAGCAAACAAACAAATAAAAGTTGGCAAAAACTCATTCCAGAGGTGGTAAAATGACCCTAGGAGGATTAGCGCAGTCCTGAATAGGAGACAGTATGCTTCAAAGCACTATCCCTAAGCCAGGGGTGCTCTGCAGCGCATTGTGTCCCTCACAAGCCTGCGCTACTGACAGTGAGCCATTTCAAAAGGCAATTTGACACAGTTTTGACCAAAAATTCAATCCAAAAGTGCTGAAATACAATCAATGAACACAAGTAGGGTCTTCAAGAATGTCCTAGGAGGTGGATAATCTACTAGGAAGGATGATCTTCCCCAGTATGGTCACCAATTTGTTTTGGATAATTTGGTATCTATGGATAAATACTAATTCCCTAGATAAGTAGCCATATCTAGAACAAAAATTTAAAGCACTTTAGCCTTTTCCTATAAGCAATAGATAAGACAAAGAAATGAGAAGACCTACTTGTAGTTTTTTTTTCCTCTTGTCTCCTTTGTATCGATCTTGTCGCTCCTTCGCGTACTTAACACACTTGAGAAGTGCTTGTAAACACAAACAGAAGACAAAGAACCGATCAAGGCAAAATATCTATTGAATACAAGTAAATGGAATCAGATTCATTTCACACATGTAAGCATCATAAGACAATAAAAGCATATGGGAGAAAGGTTGAAATACTTTATTGAATAGAAGGAGGAATTACAACCATTTTGTCTGATTCAAAGTCATTCCTCCATCTTGAATCCCATTCAAATCACATTAAAAGAATGACAAACTTGTATACATTACAATACTTGCTTCAAAGCCAGTTCTCATAGCAACATTATCTCCTTACAATTCAACATATTTCAGCCCCTAATCACTTAGATGAGTGGTAAATTTATAGGGAGATGAAGGAGGTTTTGTCATAAATGGTGGTATTGAATGGCCTTCCATACTTAGAATTAGTTCCATGAAGGAAGGGATGAGAGAGTAGGATGCATCTTAACTCACGCCTCATCCATTTTCGAGCTCATAGGAGTTGATAAGTAAGGGAACCTTCTAGATGACTCCACAAGATAAGAATATTCCCGAAACCCTATGTGAATTTCGCTTAAACTCGCCCAGCACAGGTGAAAGGAAGCCTAAGTGCTCTAAAAAGAATCCTGGCATGGACTCAACTACTCTGTAAGACACCCGTACATGGACCTACCTGCATTGGTCCCTCTAGAGGTTATTTCTGGATGTCTTCAGTTCATGAAACTATTTGGGAAGGAGGCATTCAAAGGGGTGACTTGTTTAGGGAATGTAGCAACTGAAATTAGGGTTTGATGAGCCCCAAAAAACTGATCTAGATGATGGGATTGATGTGCCCAAATGGATCTGTAACAGAAGTATCAGAGCATAAAGCAAAATTTTCAGCCCAAAAGGTGCCATCTGGGCTCTATGATGTAGCTTTCTGCCCAAAAAGTGTGATCTCATAAAAAAATAGGTTAGAACCTACGATTTCTGGGTTTTATGGCTTCTCTCAGATCTATTTATGGGTTTTGATGAGAGCTGTATGTTCGGTGTCTAACCTTTGTCTCATCTTGCTTAGGCCTTGATCCATTCTTTTTTACTCGTAGAAGTCGAATTTAGCCTCCCCGAGGGTTTCTAGTACACTTTCGTCTTTCTAGGAGGAGTTTAGCTGAGTGAGAAGTCTGAGTTTCTGCAGTGCTTTCAGCCACATTTTCTAGATCTATAACTTTTTTTCAGATCTGATAAGATAGGTTGATACCATCCATAGTTTCACATTCAAAATTTTCTGGTCATTTCCTCAGGGTCCCCTCAGTTTCCTTAGGTGTTTCACCCATCTCCTTATCTTTTGGCAGTGATCTTCCCCTCTGGTTTTTTTTTGTTGCTGCACCACTTTCTAGCAACTTAGAGTCACTTGATCCCAGTCACACCAACATTCAAATATCTTGACCATTTGAGTGTATTTTCCATTGGTTTAGCCACCTAGCAGTACAGTGTTTGCAAACCTAGTTTGGGTGGGGTTTAATTAATCGGTTTGTTGTTTATTTTCTGTTATTTAATTTAGTTTATTTGCACTAAGCTTTTTTCTTTTTTACAAATGAGATGTGGGTTTAATCAATTAATACACTTGCAGATACAAGCACACCTTAAGTGAAGGGCACTTAGTTTACACCTCCAAGACAAGACTTAACATAATAAAATTTATCTCATCGTATCAGAGACAAAAGATATATTGTTGATCTCCCTTCACCCTTTCTGTGTTTCATGTGTCCTTCCATCACTGTGCCACTAAGGCGTTAGTCATGGAGACTATTAGGACTTCACCCCCAGTTTCAGCTTGGGCGCATTAGTCCTCCCCGTCCTGTTCAAGTTCATATCCCTTCGAGTCACCATTCCAACTCTTCTACTGGTCCTTCTAATTCCTCATTTGATTCCAAACCTCCTTCACTGCATATCGTCACCATGTATAGACCCATAGCTGGTGTAGGAACCCAATCTGGTAGTGGCTTCGATGCTATACCAATGGTCACATCAGGTGGAACAGTCTCAGGAACTGTTCTGACAGCCCCCATGCTCCCATTTATGGCTGGGTTAATGCTACTGGATCTTAACTAGTTGATAAGCGACCCCATACACCATGATGTTGGTTGTTCCTCTATGCCGACTAAGCTTCCCTTAGACATCCAAAAGTTTGAGGGTATTGCTGGAGAGGATCCTACCAACCATGTCCAATCCTTCCGCATGTGGTGTTTGTCCAACCCATAACCAATGACTCCATTCATCTTCGTATCTTCCAACAAACACTCACTAGAGATGCTACAAAATGGTATGTAGACAAGCCCACCACCTCGCATTCTATTTTCGCAACACTTTCTAAAGCGTTCTTGTTCTATTTCCAGTTACCTCTCTGGTATGACACTGGTACTGAGATTTTGATCACATTCTGTCAATCCTCCACTACTCGCCTTTATGACCATGTTCAAGAGTGGTGTCGAAGAAGGATCACATGTCGTGCCCCATCTTTCGAAGATCGTGTTTATCTAGATTGGTTTCTCAAGAGCCTTTTATCCCCCATTGAGAAAGATGTCGTGTCCCATTTTCATTAGACCGAGGAAGAAGCTCTCCGGACTGCTTTGAAATATGATCTGTTTTATGATCAGTCTATGTATATACCATTATTCCAAACCTTCCTCATCCTAGCAGTGCTAATGCGCTAGGGGCATCTCACGCTGCCGACGGTATCATCGGATCCATTTCACACTCTTCTCCATATTCTCAGTAGAGTTATGACTACCTGTAGGGGGCACTAGTTCCTCCAACGTTTATGTCCCTCTTGCTAGCAACATGTTTCCAGGGCCCCAACCTGGCACTCCAGCCCCTCAAGCATTAGCACCACAACCTCCCATGCATCCTAAGGCCCAGCAACCACCACCCCCTCAGGGCTAGGTTTTTATGCAGCAAAGCGATACCAATCCCTAGAATTCAAAGAAAAATAATAAGGGGAAGGGTAGCAAGGGTAACCAAGGTAACCAGCCTAGTGAACCCCAGGGGAACCCACATAACACCAACAACCAAGAACAAAGGCTGCCAACCCAAGCAAAACAAGGAAATTCGAACAAATAAGTCTTGTGCATGTTGTGGTGTACATGGCCACTACACACATGAGTGTCCCCTTTTACCCTAGTTGTGCCAACTATGGGAAGCTCAAGCAACTTCTCGAGTTAAAAAATCACCTTAGAATCCTACGCCATTGCAACCAATCATGCTCACAAATCCTTTCCCTCAGCAAGGATTTGTTGCTGCTCAACTTCAGCCAGGTCAAGCAACCCATATCCCCCAACCTTCTAGTCCTGATGACTACCAAATCCTCACGATGGATTCTAATGAGGTCAATACCTCTGATCAACAACTAGCTCCTCAACGCTTTATTGTTACCATCTCAACCGAGTCATCTAGATCCACCCACCTAGGACCTCCTCCGTTTGTGGGTGCCTCTCCTATGTTCCCACCAAGAACTATTCCTTGAGGTCTCAACCATCCAGGAGCTATTCCGCTGGGAATTACCCTGCATGCCAAATACCTTTCTTAGTCCCCCCTTCAGGAGTATTTTTTGTCCCTATCATGGCTTCACTGGTCCTTCCTAATGTGATTTTGGGGATCCCAGTATGATGCATTGATCCCCCAGTAAGCACTATGTCTAGTCAGCTATGACCATATCATGTTTTGACCATGGTTCAATTGTTGTGTGTGGAGCCTGATTATCTTCTTTATTTAAAGGTATCGCCACATTGGACACCAATTCGTAATTTGGCAGCAATGCCACCCATAAAATATACGATGCAAGGGGAGTCCGGTGGGGCGAAAACCTCGAAGCTAAAAATAGATGTAAAATTACCTTGTAAAATTTTGTAATTTCGTAGTCAATCCAGGCCTTTCATTAGGTGGAGATCTGATGGTAGAAGTGATGTTTAATTTAGGTTTTTTTTGCCCTAGAAGGCACCCCCTTGCTATATATGAGGGAATTGTATTGCGTCTATGTAGATATGTATTCTCAGCGAGAAAGAGAGAGGATATTGTGTGAGAGCGAAGAGCGAATTACAGTAGATCTGCTGTAGGTTGTATCTCTTCACTTTTTTGGATAATATAAAAGGAAGGACTGACTGTTTCTCTGTGGATGTAGCCCAAATTGGGTTAATCGTGTATATTTGTGTCTCTCTTATTTTATGTGTTTTCTGTGTTTATATTTCTACAATATATTTTATGTGTTCCATTTCTCTATAATATATAATTTTTCTAACTGGTATCAAAGCTGAAGGTCTATTTGGCTGATAAACTCGTAGGAGAGAAGGGTTCCTAGTTTGAGTGGGAAAAATGGTGGAATATGGTAGGTTTAGGGTTGAAAAATTTAATAGCCAAAACTACCAGCTGTGGAAGATGTAGATGGAATATTATTTGTATCAGAGAGATTTGTAGCTGCCATTGGGCTGAAAGACAAAGAATCCAATGAGTATGACAGACAAAGAATGAGATATTCTTGATATAAAGGCACTTGGAACAATACGGCTATGCCTAGCAGCATTGGTAGCCTTTAATATTTCAAAGGAAATGACAACAGATGGTTTAATGTCGGAATTGGCCAAATTATATGAAAAACCCTCAGCCTCAAATAAGGTATTTCTTATGAAGCATTTATTTAATACGAAAATGTGAGAACGTGTATCTATTGCTGATCATTTAAATGAATTTAATACAATTACCAATTAGTTAAGTTCTGTAGGGGTAACTTTTGATGATGAAGTTAGGGCTCTGTTATTTCTATGCTTATTGCCAGAAAGTTGGAATGGTTTAGTTATGGCCATTAGTAACTTTGTCTCTGGATCTATTACTTTAAAGTTTGATGATGTTTTTGGTGCAATCCTTAGCAAGGAAATGCGACGAAAAAGCTCTGGTGAGACATCAGGTAATTCTTTGACTGCAGAGACGAGGGGAAGAAAAATGGAAAGAGGAAAGAGCCCAGGATATTGCGGTAACTCAAGGAAAGACAAATCCAAGTCCAGATCGGGGATAGTGTGCTGGAAATGCGGGAAGAGAGGACACCTGAAGAAATATTGCAAGTCTCAGAAGGGAAAAGAAGGAGACGCGCAACAAGAAAACAATCATGAAGTGAATGTGACAAGTGATGTGTTGCAAGATGCTTTGATTCTTTCATTAGAAAACATTATTGATGCCTGGGTGGTAGATTCATGGGCCTCATTCCATGCCTCACCTGATAGGAATGTTTTTCATGATTATGTTTAAGTAGGTTTTGGACAGGTTTGATTGGGTGATGATAAACCCTGTAAAGTCATTGGAATGGGTACAGTTTTCATCAAAGGAAAAATGGAAATCAATGGCTATTCAAGGAGGTAAGGCATGTTCCATATCTGAAGAAAAATCTTATTTCAACAAGGCAATTAGGAGCTGAAGGCTGTGTGACTATTTTTACAGATAAAATCTGCAAGGTCACTAAAGGAGCCATGGTAATAAAAAAAGGAGAAAAGGTTGGTACATTGTATTTATGCCATGTTATTTCTAATTTTGTTAATGATTTAACCTCTACAGGAGAAGATATGACATTGTCGCATCATAGGCTTGGGCACATGAGTGAGAAGGGGATGCAGATTCTTCACTCAATAAATTTTTTGACAGTTTTGAAGCATGTTGATTTAGAATTTTGTGAGAATTGTGTTTATGTAAAACAAAAGAGAGTCAGATTCCTCATAGTTGGGAAAGAAAATAAGAGTGAAAAATTAGAGCTTGTGCATACAGATGTATGGGGACCTGCTCAGGTATCATATATTAGTGGCTCTTGTTATTATGTTACTTTTATTGATGATGCAACCATAAAAACCTAGATTTATTGTATTTGAAATAAATCTGATGTATTTAATACTTTCAAGAAATGTAAAGCTTTGGTTGAAAATGAGACAAAAAGGTTGAAGTATCTCAGATCATACAATGGAGGTGAATATTGCAGCAAAGGTTTTTATAGGTACTATTCAGACAATGGAATTCGCAGAGAGAAGACAGTTCCAGGAACACCATAAGAAAATGGTGTGTCAGAAAGGATGAATAGGACAATCATGAAGCATGTAAGGTGCATGAGATTTCATGCAATATTTCCTTTAAAATTTTGTGTAGATGTTGTAGATATTGTTTTTTATCTAATAAACAGAGGACCTTCAAGTTCCTTGGATGGTGGTATTCTAGAGGAGGCATGGATGAGTAAAAAGGTAAACTACTCATTTTTAAAGACTTTTGGTTGTAGAGCCTTTGTCCACATTAATAAATAAAATAGAACAAAGGTTGAGGCAAAATCAAAGAAATGTACCTTTATTGGATATGGTGTTAATGATTTTGGTTATCACTTTTATGATTATGAAAAACACAAAATCATTAGAAGTAGAGATGTCATATTCAATGAAAAGGTTTTGTATAAGGATCAACTGCAAGAAAAGAAACAAGAAAAAGAAAACAGAGAATACACAGTTCTTGATGAGATCACAAAAAAAGTGATGGTGCCTGAAAATCATAATGATAAACAGCCATAACAACAACAACAACCACAACAACAACAATCACCTCAAACACCTGAAAGAGGTGTTAGAAGATCTACCAAGATAAGTAGACCCCCTGAACGATACTCTCCTTCATTATATTATATATTGTTGACTGATTCTGGTGAACCAGAATGTTATGAAGAAGTAGTGTAGGTAGAAACCTTGAAGAAGTGGGAGCAAGCCATGAAAGAAGAGATGGATTCCTTGGCACATAACCAGACCTGGGACTTAGTCAGGTTGCCTATAGGTAAAACAACATTGTAGAATAAATGGGTTTACAGGTTGAAGGAAGAACATGGAGGTAGAAAAAGGTATAAAGCTAGACTTGTGGTGAAGGGGTTTGCACAGAAAAAGGGTATAGACTTTGATGTAATATTTTCTCCCATTTTTAAAATGACTTCAATTAGAACTATTTTAAGTCTAGTAGCAGATGAATATTTGCATCTTGAGCAGTTAGATGTAAAGACAACATTTCTCCATGGGGATTTGGAGGAAGTGATATATATGCGATAACCATAAGGATATGAGGTAAAAGGAAAGAAACTAGTGTGCAGGTCGAAGAAGAACTTGTATGGCTTAAAATAGGTTCCAAGGTAGTGGTATCTAAAACTTGACAGGTTTATGTCTAAACAAGGTTATACTACATGTCACTTTGATCATTGTGTTTATATCAAAAGGAAAAATTATGGCAGCTATATTATATTGTTATTGTATGTAGATGACATGCTTGTTTCGGGTTCTAACATGCAAGAAATAAATGTGCTCAAAAGAAAATTGGAAAACTCATTTGTAGTGAAGGATTTGGGTGCTGCAAAACAAATCCTTGGTATGAGAATAACTAGAGACAGGACGAATAAAAAATTAACATTGTCTCAGAGTGCGTACATAGAAAAGGTGTTGAAAAGATTTAATATGTAGAATGAAAAAGCCGTTAGTATACCTTTGGCTAGCCATTTCAAACTAAGTAAGGAAATGTGTGCCAAGACTCAAGAAGAAATGGACTATATGTCTAAAGTTCCATATGCATCATTAGTTGGAATCTTAATGTATGCAATGATCTACACAAGGCCTGATATTGCACATGAACAATTTAGGAAAAGAACATTGGATGGAAGTGAAGTGGATTCTCAGATATTTGAAAGGTACCACAAATCAAGAATTATGCTTTGGTTGTTCAAACATTACTCTATAGGGATATGTTGATGCAGATATGGCAGGTGATAGAGATAACAGGAGGAGCACCACAGGGTATGTGTTTACTGTAGGTGGAACAATTGTCAGTTGGGTCTCAAAACTACAAAGTGTTGTTGCACTCTCAACAACAGAAGCAAATTATATTGTTGCTACAGAGGCTAGTAAAGAAATGATTTGGTTACAAAGGTTTCTGAATGAATTGGGTAAGAAGTAAGAGTTGGGCAGGTTATACAGTGATAGCCATAGTGTGATACATCTTGCAAAGAACTTTGCATTTCATTCCAAGTCTAAACATATACAGCTCAAGTACCATTTCATACGGTCAGCATTGGAAGATAGACAGTTGAAGCTGGAAAAGATACACACTAGCCAAAATCCTACATATATGTTAACAAAAATTGTAACTAGGGAGAAATTGAGATTCTACTCAGTTTCAATTTGTCTTCGAGTATGATGAAGAAGATGAGAAATAGCCAGGTCCAAAGTGGATTCATTGTCCATCAAATGAAGCAGTCATGGAGTTACTATAATTAGTCTCCAAGTGGGATATTGTTGGGTGTGGAGCCTGATTATATTATTTATTTAGAGGTATCACAACATTGGACCCTAGTTCGTAATGTGGCAGAAATGTCGCCTGTAAAATATATGCTGCAAGGGGGGTCCAGGGGAGGCAACGCCCCAGAAGCTAAAAACAGATGTAAAATTGCCTTGTAAAATGTTGTAATTTCATAGTCAATCTGGGTTTTTCATTAGGTGGAGATCTAACGGTAGAAGTTATGTTTAATTTAGGGTTTTTTTCCCTAGAAGGCACCCCCTCACTACATATGAGGGAATTGTATTGCATCTATGTAGATCTATATTCTGAGCAAGAAAGAGAGAGGAGATTGTGTGAGAGCAAAGAGGGAATTACAATGGATTTGCTGTAGGTTGTATCTCTTCAGTTTGTTGGATAATATAAAAGGAAGGACTGGTTGTTTCTCCGTGGATGTAGTTTAAATTGGGTGAACCACGTATATCTTTGCCTCTCTTTTTTTATGTGTTTTATGCATTTATATTTCTGCAATATATTTTATGGGTTCCATTTCTCTATAAAATATAATTTTTCTAACAACTAATATCAGAGCCAAAGGTCTATTTGGCTGATAAACTCGCAAGAGAGAAGGGTTCTTGGCTCAAATGGGAGAAATGGTGGAAGATGGTAGGTTTAGGGTCGAAAAATTTAACGGCCAAAACTACCAGTTGTGGAAGATGCAGATGGAAGATTATATGTATCAGAGAGATCTATACCTACCATTAGGTGGAAAGATAAAGAAGTTGATGAGTATGATAGACACAGAATGGGATATTCTCAATAGAAAGGAACTTAGAACAATACGGCTATGCCTAGTGGCATCGGTAGCCTTTAATATTTCAAAGGAAACGACAACATAGGGTTTAATGTCAGCATTGGCCAAACTATATGAAAAACCCTCAACCTCAAATAAGGTATTTCTTATGAAGCGTTTATTTAATATGAAAATGTTAGAAGGTAGATTTGTTGCTGATCATTTAAATGAATTTAATAGAGTTACCAGTCAGTTAAGTTCTGTAGGGGTAACTTTTGATGATGAAGTTAGGGCTATATTATTTCTGTGCTCATTTCCACAAAGTTGGAATGGTTTAGTTATGGCCATTAGTAACTCTATCTCTGGATCTAGTACTTTAAAGTTTGATTATGTTGTCAGTGCAATCCTTAGCAAGGAAATGCGCCAGAAAAGCTCTGGAGAGACATCAGGTAATGCTTTGACTGTAGAGACTAGCAGAAGAAAAATGGAAAGAGGAAAGAGCCCAGGATATTGCAATAAGTCAAGGAAAGGTAGATCCAAGTCAACATCGGGGATAGTGTGTTGGAAATGCAGGAAGAAAGGACACCTAAAGAAAGACTGCAAGGCTCAGAAGGGAAAAGAAGGAAACATGCAATAAGAAGATAATCATGAGATGAATGTGATAGGTGATGTGTCACAAGATGCTTTGAATCTTTCATTAGAAAATATTATTGATGCCTAGGTGGTAGATTCAGGGGCCTCATTCCATGCCACGCTTGATAGGAAAAATTTTCATGATTATGTTGAAGGAGATTTTGAACAGGTTCAATTAGGTGATGATAAACCCTATAAAATCATTGGAATGGGTACAATTTTCATAAAACATTAGAATGGAAATCAATGGCTATTGAAGGAGGTAAGGTATGTTCCAGATCTGAAGAAAATTTTTATTTCAACAGGGGAGTTGGGAGCTGAAGGCTGTGTGACTACTTTTACTGATAAAACCTGAAAGGTCACTAAAGGAGCCCTGGTAATAGAAAAACGAGAAAAGGTTGGTACATTGTATTTATGAAATGGTATTTCTAATTCGATTAATGATTTAACCTCTACAGGAGAAGATACAGCATTATGGCATCATAGGCTTGGGCACATGAGTGAGAAGGGGATGCATATTCTTCACTCTAGAAATTTGTTGCCAGGTTTGAAGCATGTTGATTTACAATTTTGTGAGAATTGTGTTTATGGAAAACATAATAGAGTCAGATTCCTCAGAGTTTGGAAAGAAAAGAAGAGTGAAAAATTAGAGCTTGTGCATACAGATGTATGGGGACCTGCTCAAGTATCATCTCTCGGTGGCTCTCGTTATTATGTTACATTTATTTATGATGGAACTAGAAAAACCTCGATTTATTGTATTCGAAATAAGTTTGATGTATTTGATAATTTCAAGAAATGGAAAGCTTTGGTTGAAAATGAGACAGGAAAAAGGTTGAAGTGTCTCAGATCATACAATGGAGGTGAATATTGAAGCAAACAGTTTGATAGGTACTGTTCATAGAAAGGAATTCACAGAGAGAAGATAATTCCAGAACACTACAAGAAAATGATGTGTCAGAAAGGATGAACAGGACAATCATAGAGCATGTAAGGTACATGGGATTGCATGCAGGATTTCCTTTACAATTTTGTGTAAATGTTGTAGATACTGTTGTTTATCTAATAAACGAAGGGCCTTCAAGTGCTATAGGATAAAATGCACATGTATGGAGAATGAAGATACCCTCAAAGGTCTTCCCGGGAACTTTGGCAGACTATAAGATTATCTACAACCATCACAATGTTACATGCATGTTCATAAACAATAACTAACTATCAAAGTAGGAGAAGTAGATTACCTCGAGCCTCCATGTATATTTGCTACTCATGCTAAAAGGTATTGGACAAACAATTGAATGAATGATAGTACCAACACCACGAAGTAGACAGTACAACTGCAGTTCTATATTAATGTTGGAAGAGTGATTACAACCATTTGTTGTATCAGCCTTCCCTTATCCCTCCAGCTTCTCTCTCTCTCCCTTCTTACCAATTTCTTAAGATTTGAGACAATGCTCAACAATCAAGTATGCTATCCTTTCAAATGCTCTAAAGTTTATCACCATAGCCCTAGTTTTGCTTATGTAGCAATTGAGTTAGGGTTTCCATGTTCCTCCTTGAGTTCCCTAGGGTAAAAGAAATGAAGTTGCCATGCTTTTCATCTCTTTCCCATTTTCCTCCTTCTTTAGGATTAGAAATCCTCCAAAGAGGTTGAATTTGGATGTTTCCTTGCTTTTCTTGAGTGATTTTAGGAACAAATATCTAGATATTTATGAGTCAATTCGTTCCATTGACCCTTAGAACTTCACTAAGATCCACTAACATTGTTCTTGAACTAGCAACTTGAGTTAGTTGGGTCACTAGCACACCATTATGCTTGCAGAGAAGCTTTATAAAGTAGGTTGTTAGCACATAGCCAGTGTTAGTGTGGAAACAAGGCATGTGATCTTGGTCTTTGCTTCAGCTATCATGTCTTTCCCCTCTGAGTTGATGAGGAGGTTAATTTGTTGTATAACAGATGCCCCCTAAAGTGTGAGATTAGAGGTTGTGACGATGGCCGAAATACTTTACTTAACTGTAATTTTCCTTCAAAAAAGAGAGAGAGGATCAGAGCTTCAGGTGGTACAGGAAACTTGATACAACACATATATATAAAACTACTAAAATCATGTCCTGAGTTGGGTATTCCCATGCTTAGTAGCCATGTTAGAGTGCCTTTATCATAAAATGGATATGACGATGCTGATAAGCACAATGCGGATCTGGTGTCATAGTAGGATCATTCTGATGAGCTGTCTCCAAAAAACAATATACGCAACTTGGGAGAGGAATCAAGGTTGATTGATGCAAGCCTCTCCACAAGGTATTGATATCCACTTCACCAAATAGTATAAATCGATACATGTGAATATATGTGTTGATGTCGAACATGCACGAAATCATCTGATTACAGTCAATAATGGAGACTATTAACAGATGCGAGGAAGGCCACCAATAATGGCGATGGTCTCCAAGATGCATAGTACAATCTAATGAGTGTGAAAGATGTTTTTGTCATCGAACACCCATAGAATCATTTAACCAGGAGCCAATAATGAGAACCCCTAATCGAACACAAGGCAACCTACCACTAATGTCTCCAAGTACCAAGGCATTGAATGTGTTTTTGTGTTGTCTTCCTAGATAGAGTGTTAAAGTCGATAGGAAGAAACCTATTGAAAGGTAGGAAATAATGTGTCCTACATCAATCGACATGAAACAGGACAAGAATGATTTGTTTTTTGAGGAATCTTTGAGCATTGGGTCTAAACAATAGAGGGCATGATGAAAGGATATACTTGATGGGTTGACGGAGGAAACAAAATGTGAACACTTGAACAATAGAAGGCACGACAATGGTTTTAACCATGTAGCACTAGACTCATGAACACCAAAGAATGTTAGGATACAAAGATGCAAGAACATCAGGGTATTTAGGCTAAACTCATAGGATGGTAGCATTCATATTGAGAGGCCGTCACAAGGAAGGTTTATCTCGGGGAGTGCCATGTTCAAGGGAATGATCACTGCCAAACCACACTTTCTAATACCGAATGTAGTTGTATTGTCTACTTTCCCCGTCTGATTAGTTTAGTGAGTCTAGACGGGTAAAATCGTTGATCATTTCATGTTTTAAGAGTTCGAAAAAGACCACAAAAAGAATGAGTCTATACCCTATCTGATTAGTTTAATGAGTCTAGATAGGCAAACTCGTCGATCTTTTCATGTTTTGAGAGTCTGAAAAGGATCATAAAAAGAGAGACTCTATATCTTATCTGTGTAATTTAAAGAGTCCAGACTAGACAACTCAGTGGTCTTTTCATATTTAGAGAGTCTGAAAAGATCATAAAGAATGACTCCATGGTGGTCCCTTTGTCATAGTTGTTAATCGGGTGCGCCCAAAGGTTAATAGTATACCCGGGTTGGTTAATTTTCCATGACTTAATCTATTGAATCAGGATAAAGAGAAACCTATGTTCAATAGATGTTGACATCATTTTGTTATGAGTATGAGGAGACGGACTAAACTCGTTTTTCGTCATGAAGTTTTAATGAGTCACGCAATGAGAAAATCATTACCTTCATTAAAGTTTAATGAGTCAAATGAAGAAAACTCAAGGTATATTTTTCAGTTTAGTGAGTGAGGAAAAAAAGGCAAAATAACTGCTCATTCCTCCTTCATAGATTTTGATGAGCCCGAGGGGGGGGGGGAACTCAGGGATTTTTCAATTTAAGAGCGAGAAATGGTCCCAAAAAAGCAAGTGCTCTAGTTGTTGTCGTATATTTTTAGCAAGCCCGGTGACAAAAACTAAGGATTTTTTAGTTTAACGAGCAAGAAAGTACGTAAAATAATGCTCGGGTCATCTTTATAAATGTTTAACAAGTCTAAAGACAAAAGTCGGGTTTTTTTTTTTTTTTTCTCAGTTTTATGAGCGAGAAAAAAGCACCTAAAAAGAATGCTCTAATGGTCTTTTTTAGTTTAATGAGCTAGAAAAAAGAGTGAAAAAGAGTTGCTCAAACTGTCATCCTATATGTTTAACGAGCCCAATGATGACAAACTCAGGGATTTTTCAGTTTTGAGAGCGAGAAAATATCCCACAAAATAATATGTTGATCTCTTTTTTATAGTAGTTTAACGAGCCCAAAGAAGGAGGCTCGAGGTTTTTTGGATTAATGAGCAAGAAAAATACCATAAAAAGAACGCTCAATCTTCTTCATGGTTGTTTAACGAGCCTGAAGAAGGAGACTCGAGGATTTTTCGTATTAAAAAGCAAGAAAGATACCATAAAAAGAATGCTTGATCTTCTTCATGGTAGTTTAACGAGCCTGAAGAAGGAGACTCGATGATTTTTCAGATTAACGAGCAAGAAAAATACCATAAAAAGAATGCTCGATCTTTCTTGATCTCATGCTTGACAATGAAAGGGTCTATGCCATGCATTTCCTCATAAGGCCAAGGGAAAACACTGCGAAAGTCCTTAAAAGGGTAGGTGAAGCTCACAATTTCCTTAGGATTGCGATTGGCTCCAGCCTGTATGTTTTCCACAATGCCTTTTGTGATAGAAATATCGATGAGCAATCTTTTTGAAACATTTCCCTTGTTTCCTTCAGCGTCCAAAGTTTGGATAGTTGTATAGGGTGAGGAAATGATTTCTAGTATGTCAGGTGACAGGATTTGAAGAGGTATCATGTCTGAATCAGATATCGAAACATGATGGTGTGAGTCCTCCCACGGTCGCTCTTCTAAACTCATGATCTCTCTAATAGCTTCGTCCTTAGGTAGGAATTGATTGAGTGGATCAAAAGAAGGAGCATTTATGTGAGGGGTAGTGGTGTCATTGGTCGTAACCAAAGTGACCAGAAATGCAGATGCAGACTGAATGGCTTGGTAGGCCAATTCAACTGGTGACAGTGGCATTTGTTTTCCGTATGTTTCAATGTCTGAAGGAGCTAGTAGGATCCATGGATTGGTCTGTTCATGAGGAGTAGATGAAAGCATGTTGACTGTTTGTTAAACCTTGGGTGGCTGAAGAGGGAAACAACCCATGAGGGAAGAAGCCTTCATTAGACCGGTATCGATACTGACGTAAGAGTCAGGTACACCACCCACTAAGGGTACAGAGCTACTAGGTAACAAAGAGTAATCTGGGGTGCAAAAGGACAGTTGGTCCACTGTGACTATGTTTCCATCCAAGGGAAAGAGGATGATACAGAAGACTGAAGACACAACGACCGTCATGGCATAAGTCCAAGTGTGGCCCAAAAGTAGATTATAGTCGAGTTCATGATCCATGACTTCAATATCTACCCTTACCGTTCTCCCACTCAAGATGATGGGATAGCTAGCTAGGTAACCTTTTGGGATGAAAGTGTTGCCGTCGAAAGCTTTAAGGGAATTCAACGGCGAGGATAGGGTTGGAGAACCCAAAGCGAGCCAACATGAAGCTGACATGATGCAGGTAGAAGCACCTTCATCCATGATAGTTCTGTGTATACCTTTACCTTTCGAAAAAATTTGCACATGAAATGCAAGCTGGTGGGAAAGGGGAGGTTTACATTTTTCCATGTCGAAAACTGCAAGCATGGAATCCTGTGGGTCGATACCACCAATAGCCGAAAGCAAAGCTTTCCTTTGTGCTGGGCATGTTTGTAATACTTTCAGCACTGACATATCCAACGTCACTTGCACCAAGTCTTATACAATGCTATAGTTTTCGGTGGCACATGCAGATGTATTGTGCGTTGTGCATCGAAGTGCCCCTTTGGGGGGTGAATTACAAGGTCAGCAACTGGCCTTTTGATATGAAAATCGTTGGGCGGTGGTGGGTTTTAACATAAGGAAGGTTCCTCTGCATGAGTGATGGGAGCTCCATAGGATTTGGCTCTTGTTTGTAGATCTACCATTTCAAATGTGTAAATGGTAGAAGATCCTTCACCAGCTGAAGGATGTTGCAAACCACCATTGCCCCCTTGCAGGGGTTGGGGTTGGTTTGCAATAAGGTTTTGCTACTGCTGAGTGGGGAAAGGATTATTCAGGACAACTGTGGTCCTACCAGTATCCTTTTGAGCAATGAAATCTGTGCATTCCTGAAGATGCAGACACAGATATGTCATTTGGTCTTCAGCATAGATTTTGCAAGGGAATCTGGTGGGTTTATCCTTTCCATCATCAGGAGGTGCAACGACCTTCTGCTTTGGGTTTTGTTGCTTTGTTGACTCTTCCTCAGAAGGAGCGGTCTTTTTCTTATTCTTCTTGTTCTTACCATTGGGATGTTGCATAGACTACACAGAGTTTATTGCAATGGTAGGAAGAGCAATCGATTTGGTAGTAGTGGAAGCATTGGAGTTGCGAGGGGCATTGGGGATTACATCGTAAAGAGTGCCAGACTGTGAATATATCAGATATAAGTGCTGGGCATGACGTATGGATTGGTCTTCTGTGACTGGACCACCTAAGGCAACATCTTTAGCGATTTGGGGGAGTAGGGACTTGCAGAACCAGTTCGCTAAGAGATAGTCTGGGATGGGAGATTTTACTAACCTCCGCCTATGTCTACATTCATGTATATGATCATAGATTTGGGTGGTGGTATCCTGATGTAATGAAGTGAGGAGTTCCGTCCTAGTCTCATAGCGGCTGGGTAGCTGGAAGTGCTTTAAGAATTCCATCGCTATAGCGTCAAAGGTATTTACTGAGGTGCATGGTAACTCAATGTACCACTTAGATGCATTTCCAGTGAGGGTGCAAGGAAAAATATGTAACTGAACACTATCATCCACCATGGAGTTAGAAACACTCCAAAGATGGTAGATGATGATATGAGTGCTCGGATCCTCCCCTTGTTTCCCATCGAATTTGGGGATGTATGTTGGTATTTTATGCAGGATTGGCGGCCATTGTAAGTTATGATAGATGGGGTCATTTGTAAGTTTGTACAATTTGGGGATATCCAATGTTGCCAAGAAAGGCAGAGAATGTGGTGCGCTCGAATCAGACCAAGGTAATGACATATGACTTGAGGAGCCTTACGGTCCTCCCACCATTTGAGTCCCAATATTATACATGGACTGTGTGGTATAGTAGTTGCCTTGAGGTATGGCATTGTAGTGTGGATTTCCATGGGGATTTTTATACTGGGGTATAGAATTTCCCCCAAGATAAGCGGTGCCCCCTTGACTCATTTGAATTTGTGAATAGGGTGCCCCCATGGATTGGTTGGGACCTCCTTGAGGATTCCTACCCGTCCAAGAACTAACCATTTGTCCTTGATTGACATAAGGAATGCTCATGTCAATCAGCGATTGGCCATGCATGCCTGAGAATGGAGGAGGAACTGTTACGTTCCCTACCAGCATGTGCATATTGGGAATGCCCCCAACTACTTGAATCTGGGGGTTTGAATTGTTCAATGGCGACCGACCATATTGTTGGTGGATGGGAACTGCACCCATATTGCAATATTGAGCGTTATAGGGAGCGTTATATGTATTACTTGTTGAAGGTATGCAGTTTGACACTAAAGGGGTGGAACCTAGCATCGACTGGGTTCCACTCGTAGAGGGTGTCATGTGAGTGGTTGTACCTGGGGCAAATGGGATAGCGAGGTTCGCCATTAACAGTGTTGTGGTGACTGTTGACTGGGGAAGTGGTGGAGGACCAAAAGTGTCTGTGAAGTTCCACGACCCATTAAGTTGTCAACAAGATGGATGGAAATGTTCCACCTACAGGAACAGGGAGGACAGGTGCTGCTGGAATTAAAAGTGGGTCCAAAGGATTCATGAGTGAAGGCTTAAAGTGAGGAAGAAATCCTTCGATGAAGAAATCCTTCAGCAAACTTGAATCGTTGGTTGTCCAAATATATTCCTTGTGAGATCTGGGAGATTGATTCCCCGAAGATGGGGAATCTGGTTCACTGGAGCTTGGCGGATCTTTCACAATGAGTGGAAGAAGTCCTAGCAATCGTCTAGATTGATGACGAGAGCTGGATGTAGCCATGGTGACCGTTAATCTTTATCAATAAATTTTATTGTGATATTTGTTAAAGTCTCATAATGATAACATTAGGGTGCCTAATAAAAATATAAAAAATACACTAAGTTTATCAATCATCAAACAGAGGGAAATGACCTTGTCTGATAAACACCGATCATTGGAGATGAAACCCTGTATCTCAATGGATAATAGAGAAGGTGTTATCACTCAGGTTGTCCCTTGGCTCCTTAAGGGATACGGCCGAGGTAACCACAGACCAAGCTTTGGACTGCCGGTCCTAGCCTACCAGCAGTCAGAGAGGGCTCTCTCTTTGGGATTTAGCTTTGTTTAGGGAATGATTTCAGGCTAGATATGATGCACTTGGGTTTTTGTTTGAGTTTGGCGGGATGGATGATCTATTCAGGCAGAGTTGGCATGCGAAGCGTAAGAAGTTTAGAGCATTGGGCATGGAGTCAAGGATTAAGGGATGCTGGTGTGTTTTCTTTGGCAAAGAAAGAACTACAGAGCATAATAGTTAAACAAGGAATAATATCAGGCTTGAATGAGGATGAAATGGATGTCAGGGAATGAAAGGCAGCTAAGTAGCTTTCATTATGCTAACAGAGGGAAGGTGAGTGAACATTATATAGGAGCAATTAAGAAATTCCTAAACAATATTCATATATGGAGGAAGTAGTGTAGATATGAGCGAATAAGTATTCATATTCATAACTATTCCAGAAGAAAACATAGAGAAATAATAGGAATTGAGGACAGAGCACGGCTATGTGACATCTGAGCTATTCTTTCTTCCTGTAATTTTAGATCATGACACGGATATGATATAGCAAACATAGCAACTGTAGAAAGAGATGAGAAAAACTTATTGTTCCATGAAGAAGTACAAGAATCCTGTAATCTTATTCTTCAGCCATCGAATCCACATTAAACATTCCAAACACAAGGTGTTCCAGCAATCTCTGTTTATTAAATCTCTCAAAGCGTACAGCGCAAGTCTCAAAATGAGATTATCGATCAACCACTCTCCACCCTTTGAACAACGAACATCGTTGTTTAAATAGGAAAAATATCTATAACAAACAGATCTTAGATAGATCTGATGGAGTCACTGCTTCTAACCTAATTTGTACTGAAATAAATGCATAAAATATCTATTTAAGCTGTGCTGGAGGCATCAGCATCAAAATTGATTTTAAGTATGGGTCATTTATTGTGATGCGCTGGCTATTTGGCCATAATTGCGCCTTGAATACTAAAACGATACCCATATGTGTCTCTGTACACTGCTTCTGCAAAAGATGAGCTTTGAATCCTTTTATCAGCACCGTTTGGGCGGTTCCGCTGCCTCAAGTGGCTTTAATACGTTTAATAATGACTTGGGGATCTTTGATGGCTTTGAGCCGCTTTATTTGACTCTGATGAAGGTCTTTGAACTGTTCAATCACCTTTTTTTATCTTTCTATGGCAAAAATAGTTGTTGTGGTGCTTTCTGCAGGCTACTGAAGGTGCATTGAAACAGTAAGATATCAATGATGGTTGAATCATCACAACTGAGTTGTCGACATTCTCTCTGTTCAAGATCATCCGAAAATATGCAGTCTCATCTGGACTGTTATTGAAAACCTGAACAAACTGAGAACGGTGTAAGTGGAAGATGAACTAAGGAAATATTGCAAATCTCGGTGAAAAAGTAAAGGAAGAAGTGTCATCCTTTCGATAATCTCCAAACCTGGAGGACAAGTGGATCAATGATCTGTCCAACCAACGAATTGCATCAAACTCATCCTGCAAGTATCCGACAAGCAATTTGTCTCTATTTTTAATGAAGGCAATCATGCCATGACCACAGCCGCTGCTTCTTGATCAAATCCAGCAGCGAGCTCCTGAAAGGCTTACTCACAAATAATGCCAATCACCACCCAAATATATTACAGCTTCTTCTTTATTGTCTTCAAACTGTTGTGCTGTTGAAGCATTTTCTTCATCAGTGAACTCCTTTGGATTCCGGAGCCAGACTGCCTTGACATCATTTAGAAGTTCCCATTCATAAGTTGTTTCCTTCGTTGATGAGAACCTAGGCAGACTCCTTTCAAATGATTTGTCTCTACGAATGGATAACAGAGGTTCCCAGAAGCAGACAAAACTATACAGACGGTTTTTTCAGATCATAAGAGATGGCATTGCGATAGGCAATAGAAGGTTTGAATTTTTGGCTTTCTCATCAAGCCAACTGCGAGAAAATTCTGTATGGATGTTTGCTTCAAACGGCATTGTTAATGTAGATAATATCCGTCAATGGATGGGTAATTTTTCTTCTATCAGAAATGTTGCAAAGAATGGGGCAATCCTTTAGTTCTTCCATAGAAACTCTGCACATACATGGTGATGAAATTAGAATCATTCTAGATATCCAAGTCCATAATGGTAACAGAACATATAATTTTTCAGATGGAATAGGGAAACTGTCTTAGCCCTTGGCAGAGCTTGTGGCTTTGAAGTGTGGATGTGAAAAGAATAGCAAGCGAATACCATCTGATTTTCAAATAAGGTATGGTGGTTACAAAGGTGTTGTAGCAGTTGACCCGACATCAGTTGACAAGCTCTCTCTCCGGCTAAGTATGTGGAAGCATCATTCGAATAATACTAATCTCGAAGTTCTTTCTTCGACAAGATTTCGTCCTTGTTTCTTGAATCGTCAAATCATTGCACTATTATCTACATTAGGAGTTGAAGAGCAAAGCTTTGAAACTCTACAACAGCAGGCAATTACACATCTAGATGAACTTGTGTCTCCTCTTCATGGGTTCCAAGACCTTTTTCATGTAGCTTTCAATTGACCATTTACTTATGGATGGCTTAATCTGGATCATATCTGATGGTTTGGAAAGGTAGCCATAAATTGTCTGCTTTCCATCATCTTCTACAAGGCCCTTTCTGTTCAATTGTTCCATATCATGCTCATTGACTAGTGAGGATCTTGGTCTCACTCTATCCCAGTCCTCTCTCCCTCTCCCAGTACGTTGCAGACATTGACTGAGAGTATCTGCATTTTTCTTGCAGATAAGAGTTTTGAATGCCCTTCCCTTTGTTCTGTTCACTGGCAATTCCATTACTATTTTCATCAATAGGCTTACTACTATCTCCATAGCTGCTAGAAGATATATGGAAAAAATATTTTGCACTCCTAGAATATGCAATGACTCGGATATGATCAAACACATTGACCTTTTTGACACAGTTGAATGATTGTAATGCTTCAACAATTGCATCTGCTTGTTCAACATGATTTCCATCGGTGTACTTCACGAACAACCAGCTCAGATCTCTTAAAAAACCCACACCAACCATTGCTAAAAAGCACTAAGGCGTCCTTCCCCCAAGAAGCTCCAGGGTGATGACTGCTGGCACAAGATGTTTTAATAGTTTCATTACAATCTTCAAGACCAATAACTAGTCTCGAAAATGTACCAACTGTAACACGAGGAATAGAATCAATCTCATGAAAATTTCGATTCACAAACGGTGGCCTTGGAGGCTCCCTAGGACTTGGTGGGAAGGCCTCGAAGAGTTTGTATGCTTTAACCGTTCCATTCAAAACTGAATTGATAAAATCCAAAAGAGAAGAATAAGTAATAGGTATATCTTTTGGAAAAAGGTAATGACTTTGTTTCACGGGGTCAACTAACACTACCGATGGAACACTTGCACCTGAATTCAGAATTGTCCTGAGCTGATCTCCACCTTCTGAATAAAAAAATGAAATATGAGTGCCATAATTTTGATCCTCCTGATTATCATGCGGTATGAAATTCGCCTCTGCAATATTTCCCAATATTTCAAGCACCCTTCGAGCTTTGATCTGTCTTATCCTCTCTGCAATGGAATACCAATCAGAGTTGGTGCCAGTTTCATCTTCGGGGGATGCAGCTCTTGAAGTATTTTCAAATGGCATTTCAGGTTGCCCTTCATGCCCCAAGTACTTTAAAATATACTACCCTGGCTGACCTTGAACGTTAAAACCGATGGAAGCAAGAGGTCTCCCAACCACATATACATGACACACACATATATAATACAATCCATCCATCTCTTGTTGTTGAACCCTACCCAAGAGTTCAACCTGTAAGATGTCCCCAATACATAATACTGGTCTTGGAAGCTTGAACGATTGTAATTTATCCTCCTGTAACACCGGGTACTCTGGAGATCTATATGTCCAGATATAGTTTTCACAAGGAGATCTATCAGATAACATTGACCCATCCAATACAGAACTTTTGATTTCTGGAGATGAGCTAGAATAACCAAATCGAAAGCGGACTGCATTCGCTGAATATATAGGAGTCCCCCTCTGGAAGTAAGCTTGGAATGGACGTGATTTAACTTCGTGCACAATAGAAAAATTCTTGAGCAACCTATAAGTCAATGTCTCAGGGGCATCTCTACTGTTTTCTCCTTTACTTGACCAATAAGACGGCCTACCCTCTTCTCTATCCCTTGGATTCAATGTATAGATGATGCTCTCATCCAGATCATTGTCAGTGCTGGAAGCACAAATAGGCTCCCATATGCAACTTTTACCCACAGGCGATCCAATAAGTTCATGGGCCAGTTTTCCATAGAATCTATGTTCCATATTCAAATTTGTCCATGCTAAATCTTTACTTGAGCTTGGTCCTCCAGAACTTCTCATTTTTTCTTCTTCCATCACAGAATTAAACATGGATACTTCTGGACAGATCCTGATGCAGAGGTCTTTAAAGTATCTACTTTCAACCCCAATTCGGTGACAGGAACGGGAAACTGCAGCCAGGTGAGCAAGATCCATGGGATCATCCAGGTAATTGAATATAGATTCTTTTGAACTGTGGACAAACCACAGTAGCTTTCCTTGATGTCGTGATGAGGAAAGCCACAATGTCTTCCTGGAGTTTTATGAATATTTGCAATATGCTATATGAAAAATTTGTTAGCATGTCAGAAATAGCTACATGAATATTGGTCTTTCCCGCGACCTTTGAGAATTTAAAATTTGTATCAAAAGACAACCAAACCAAACCACTGGACATTCCAAAGTACCACCAATTGAAGAATGACCTCTTGTGCTTCCTCTCGTCTGGGTCTCAGTCATCACACTGGTCTGTCCCAAATGCTTGCAAACAAGGTTTGTGCCCTGCTTGCCTCAGTAGCAAATATGGAACATTGCGGCATGCAAAGTATGACATATTTGGCCTGTAAACATGTCGATCATGAAAGATGAATACCTGCTATGAGCAGGAGGCTAACAGAAGGCTGGCCTGATGTATAGTTACGGTTACTCTAGAGCTTCGAACAAACCTCAGATTGAGGGGCCAAGTACTCTCGTGAAGATGAGCACCCTCCCAAAAACTAAAGACAGAGTAGGTCTATCTATGTCAGGTACCAGGGAAACCCGCCCCAGTCACTTTGTGTAAGTCCCTAAAATTTTGGCCACTAAGGATACCTCATATCACAGACACCACCAGGTGGGACATAGTCGTAGACAGTATGCTGTGTGGGCAAGATACCTAAGTCCCCGACTCAGCTTCGAAATCCCTGAAGGGATCCCCAATACACAGAATACCCAAAGGAGTTGTAAGAGAAGGAGGGCTACCTCACTTACAGTCCGATGTTTCTCGTATTTCGCTCTGCTTTTACTGGAGCGGTCCTAGTAGTATGAGTGCAGAAGGAATTTTCTCTCTTTTAATGACACTAGTTTCAGTTTTCGATCTTGGGCAGTGTACTCACACTGCCTATCCCAAGATCCTAGCCTAAACTATTGTTTGTTTTCCCAATAAATAGTTACTGGTTGATTTTAGGTAAATTTTATGTGTATTATTTTATTGTCTTCGGTAGGGGAGTTGGCGTATGAAATGTGATGAGACTTTGACTCAATAAATCATGCACAAGACAATGCTTTAAGAAATTTTCAATTCGATGAAAACAAGCTGTATTCTATAGGTGAGTCTTTCACATATTCATATTCTTTCCATGCATCTCAGTCATTTAACACATGCATAACCAACGGAAATATTTCCAATGTTTTCTTAACAACTACTTGAAACCAAAACTAGAGTAGCTTTTAATCAGCTAAACAAAAGAATGAATAAAAAATGTGGATCTTTCTTTCATAAAAAATGCTTTTAAGAAAGAAAAACAAAACTCTTTTCCTTAAAAAAAAACTTTTAGGACACCTATTTTGCTGACAAAATGCAGTAACAGGTCCTCTTTCAGTCCATGAGCAGGCTTCCTATCCCTTTTGGTTTGTAGATGCAGCTGCAAATCAAGGTTTTGGGAGAATAACGCTCTGTAGCAGGGGCCATAGAGAGTTGATAGGTTCACTAATGCTCCCTGTGAGCAGACACAGTGCTTTATAAAGCACTGTGTAGTCTGGTAACCTCGGTTAGTGTGGGAAAATAGTCAAAAATAGGGCTTCTTAGATCAGATTCAGTGATGAATACATGTAGGCAAGATGCAACAAGGTTTTTGGTGTGTCAGAAAGGGAATGCAGAAGTATAGGGAGCTCTTAGAAGGAGGAGAAAACTAAGATTTGTCCAGGTAAACTGGGAACTAGATGTATAGTCTCCAGTGGAGTCGCCAATTCTGGTATAGGATAAAATGCATGGTGTATGGAGAATGAAGATACCCTCAAAGGTCTTCCCAGGACCTTTGGCAAACTGTAAGGTTATCTGCAATTGTCACAAAGTTACATGCATGTTCATAAGCAATAACTAACTATCAAAGTAGGAGAAATAGATTACCTCGAGCCTCCGTGTAGATTTACTAGAGAGCATAATGCAGCTAGGTGGAAGTCCCCTGAGCCGGTTCTAGATCAAGTCCTGCACATAGAAGAGACAAGCATAATCACAACATACAACTCTGATAACTAATACATGAATACATAAAAGAACATCTAGTTACACATAACTAAGCTACTCATGCTAAAAGGTATTGGACAAACAACTGAATGAATGATAGTGCCAACACCACGGAGTAGACAGTACAACCACAATTTGATATTAATGTTGGAAGAGTGGTTACAACCATCTGTTGTATCAACCTTCCATTACCCCTCCAACTTCTCTCTCTCTCTCTCCCTTCTTACCAACTTCTTAAGATTTGAGACAATGCTCAACAATCAAGTATGTTATCCTTTCAAATGCTCTGACCTCTATCACCATAGCCCTAACTTTGCTTATGTAGCAGTTGAGTTAGGGTTGCCAAGTTCCTCCTTGAGTTCCCTAGGGTAAAAGCAATGAAGTTTCCATACTTTTAAGCTCTTTCCCATTTGCCTCCTTTAGGATTAGAAATCCTCCAAATAGGTCGAATATGGATGTTTCATTGCTTTTCATGAGTGATTTTAGGAACAAATATCTAGATATTTATGAGTCAATTCATTCCTTTGACCCTTAAAACTTCACTAGGATCCACTAACGCTATTCTCGAACTAGCAAATTGAGTTAGTTGAGTCACTAACGCACCTTAGGCTTATAGAGAAGCTTTATAAAGCAGATTGTCAGTGCGTAGCTAGTGTTAGTATGGAAACAAGGCATGTGATCTTGGTCTTTGCTTCAACTATCATGTCTTTCCCCTCTGATTTGATGAGGAGGTCAATTTGTTGTATAACATCAAGTTCCTTAGATGGTGGTATTTTAGAGGAGGCGTGGACAGGTAAAAAGGTAAACTAATCATTTTTAAAGACTTTTGGTTGTGAAGCCTTTGTCCACATTAATAAAGAAAATAGAACAATGGTTGAGGCAAAATCAAAGAAATGTACCTTTATTTGATATGGTGTTAATGATTTTGGTTATCACTTTTATGATTATGAAAAACACAAAATCATTAGAATCAGAGATGTCATATTCAATGAAAAGGTTTTGTATAAGGATCAATTGTAGGAAAAGAAACAAGAAAAAGAAAACAGAGAATACACACTGCTTAATGAGATCATAGAAAAAGTGATGGTGCCTGAAAATCATAATGATCAATAGCCAGAAAAACAACAACAACCACAACAGTAACAAACACCTCAAACACCTAAAAGTGGTGTTAGAAGATCTACCAGGATAAGTAGACCCCCTGAACGATACTCTCCTTCATTATATTATGTATTGTTGACTGATTATGGTGAACCAGAATGTTATGAAGAAGAAGTGTAGGTAGAAACCAAGAATAAGTGGGAGCAAGCCATGAAAGAAGAGATGGACTCCTTAGCACATAACCAGACTTGGGACCTGGTCAAGTTTCTTGCAGGTAAAACAACATTGCAGAATAAATGGGTTTACAGGTTGAAGGAAGAAGACGGAGGTAGAAAAAGGTATAAAGCTAATCTTGTGGTGAAGGGGTTTTCACAGAAAAAAGGTATAGACTTTGAT
>APFE030251417.1:99258-137537 GCA_000404065.3 Pinus taeda
CAAAACAAATCCTTGGTATGAGAATAACTAGAGATAGGAAGAATCGAAAATTAACATTGTCTCAGAGTGAGTACATAGAAAAGGTGTTGAAAAGATTTAATATGCAGAATGCAAAACCAGTTAGTATACCTTTGGCTAGCCATTTCAAGCTAAGTAAGGAAATGCATCCCAAGGCTCAGGAAGAAATGGATTATATGTCTAAAGTTCCATACACATCAGTAGTTGGAAGCTTAATCTATGTAATGGTCTGCACAAGTCCTGATATTGCACATGTAGTGGGAATTGTAAGTGGGTACATTAACAATCCAGGAAAAGAACATTGGATGGCAGTGAAGTAGATTCTCGGGTATTTGAGAGGTACCAAAAATGAAGAATTATGCTTTGTTGGTTCAAACATTGCTCTACAGGGATATGTTGATGCAGATATGGTGGGTGATAGAGACAATAGGAGGAGCACCACAGGGTATGTGTTTACTGTAGGTGGAACATTTTTCAGTTGGGTCTTAAAACTGAAAAGTGTTGTTGCAATCTCAACAATGGAAGTAGAGTATGTTGTTGCTACAGAGGCTAGTAAAGCAATGCTTTGGTTACAAAGGTTTCTGGATGAATTGGGTAAGAAGAAGGAGTTGGGCAGGTTATACAGTGATAGCCAGAGTGCCATACATCTTGCAAATAACTTTGCATTTGATTCCAAGACTAAACATACACAGCTCAAGTACCATTTCATATGGTAAGCATTGGAAGATGGACAGTGGAATCTGGAAAAGATACACACCAGCCAGAATCCTGCAGATATGTTAAAAAAATTTGTAACCAGGGAGAAACTGATATTTTACTTAGTTTCAATTGGTCTTCATGTATGATGAAGAAGAGAAACAAATAGGTCCAAAGTGGAGTCATTGTCTAGCAAATGAAGCAGCAGTGGAGTTGCTATAATTAGTCTCCCAGTGGGATATTGTTGGGCGTGGAGCCTGATTAGCTTCTTTATTTAGAGGTATTGCCACCTTGGACCCCAGTTCATAATGTGGAGGAAACGCCGCCTGTAAAATATACGTTGCAAGGGGGGTTCGGGGGGGAAGCACCCCCGAAGCTAAAAATAGATGTAAAATTTCCTTGTAAAAAGTTGTAATTTTGTAGTCAATATAGGTTGTTCATCAGGTGGAGATTTAATGGTAGAAGTTATGTTTACTTTAGGGTTTTTTTCCCTAGAAGGCACCCCCTTGCTATATATGGGGGAATTTTATTGCGTTTATGTAGATTTGTATTCTGAGCGAGAAAGAGAGAGGAGATTGTGTGAGAGCGAAGAGGGAATTACAACAGATCTGCTGTATGTTGTATCTCTTCAGTTTGCTGGATAATATAAAAGAAAGGACTGGCTATTTCTCCATGGACGTAGCCCAAATTGGGTGAACCACATATATATGTGTCTCTCTTGTTTTATGTATTTTCCGTTTTTATATTTCTGCAATATATTTAATATGTTCCATTGCTCTATAATATATAATTTTTCTAACATCAACCGGTCCCTACAACCCGTGTCACTGATCCATTTCAACCGCTATCTCAACAGGAACCCACTCCTATTATGACAACATCTAGACAGAGGGGGAAGCTAAGAGGAGTGAACCTAAGGACAAGGCTACCCAAGCTTCCCCAGCCCCCAAAGCCCCAAATCCGTCACATCCGTGCGCTTTGTGTGAAGTCATTGGGCATGCAACCAATAATTATCCTGAACTTCGTCGACTCAAACCTTTGGTTCATGAAGCATTCCCTAAGTCAAATATCCCGAAAGTCCATGTTAACTTACCAGGCCCACCTAAGAAACTCAAAACGTTGTGTACAAACCGCCCTTGTGCCTTGTGTGATCACCATGGTCACTATTCCCATTGTTTCATTCATCTCGATGAATTTTGTGATTGCCTTAGGGAAATTCACAAATATGAGGCCACTCGTAGTGGATCATCTACTCCTCTACCCATGGATTCTGGTACCACTAGTCAACCGGAACAGGGAGACTTTGGCCCCACTGTTGTGATCCCTCCCCCCAATGTCGAGTTGACGGACACTACGGTCCATATCCTTTACCTATTGTAATCCTTGAGTTCCTCGAAGACAAACCATTCAAAGGTTTCTATCCACGCTTCTATCGAACCTCTTTCGATAGAATCATAGGTCTCAACATGAGTAGATCCTCCATCTACCAGCCCGTCATCTGCCATCCAAGACGATGCGTATGTGAACCTTATTCCTCAAGTTGATGCACCGGGTAGTGTCGCTGCATCATGTAGTCAGACTTCCTCCCATCTTCCTATCTCCCAGCTTAATGAGGACACCATGGAAGCTATGGCTACCCCTAATTACCCCTACACTTGAGTAAGGGGGCATTCCTTCACGAGGGTTTCGAAGGCCATCTCCCTCCTAGTTCTCCCAATGCACTCTACCTCGAGAAATATTTCTCGCAGCACATCCCTTTGATTTGCGTGTCTTTATTTCTTCCATATAATTAGGTAGAATTCATCATCTCATTCTTTTTCTTTTTCACCTTTCAGATGGATCTGTTATCCACACCATATATTGGCCATGCTAATGGTGTGAGTCGCTTCTCCCAGAATCTAGCCTCGGTAGCCTAAGCCATTTTTACCCCCTTGCATATGTTAGTTCTTTCAAAGGGTGTGTGCATTGGATATGCCACCAATAATTAGGCCAAATATGATGCAATGATAGGTTTGTTAGTTGATCCCCTTGCTCATTGCCTCCTTCATCTTCACGTTCGTTTAGATTCTTTGCTACTTGTCATGCAATTGAATGGTGTGTATCATGTGCATAACCAAGTCCTATTTAGAAAATATCTATGAGTGAGGCTATTGGTACGTGAATTTGAAACCATTACTTTCATTCATGTGCATAGAGCCCAAAATCACTATGTAGATATCATTGCAAACAAAATTCTAGACTGACATCTATCACATGTATACCACAGAAGATAACTGTAAACAAAAAAATGGTGAACCATCATCGTCATATAAAATGCATAATCAGATTATTTATCATAAAAGTGTATGGCTATAGCTCTAAATACATCCAGTACACCCATAACATACTAGGGGACACATAGGGCCCTACATCTCCTTTGGAGGATCTCATGCCAAGTTGGGTTGAGATGATTTAACCCCTTTTTTCGAGCACTCAGAACACAATGGCACTCCACAAACTTTGTCTACTAGGGGCATCATTCCCACCTTTGCATACGAGATCAACATCCCATGATTGGGGGCATGATGGTTTTCCCCTGGCCATCTTCTCAATTATGTCTTGGCCTAGATCCCACTAGATCTAAGTATGGTTGATTATCCTCCCATTCCTTGGATAGTTTTTCCTACCAACCTCTCCGGCGAGCCATACACACATCGCACATCGTAGACATTTGATACCATATCTTCGAACATTCTACTCTATGGCCACATAGTCCCCATGTTTGACTTAGTAGGTGAGGATGATTCTAAACCTCATCTAGTAGTTCATTATTTTTTTCCTCTTCCTTTAATTCTTCACCAGGAACCATTGTTCTAAGAAACATTAAGGCCATCTTTAGATAAGTAGGGCCACTTGCCTGAAAGTCATAGATCATGATTCTGATGGTTGGTTTATCTGCTATGATCTTCTAGCTCAGTTTGATAAACCATCAACATTGTTGGAAAGCTCTCACGGAGCTCCATAATGGGTATTCCTCAGATTTTGATGATTTGAAACTTCACCCGGAAACCATTTTTCCAAGAAGGGTCACTTTGTCATCTCTAAAAATCAAATTTTGCCATAAAGAGACACTTGTACTTTGATGTCCACCTCCTCTTAATACTTGTCGTACCATATGGTGATTTTCGTCATGAGAAATCATCACTTACTCATGTTTTCATGGTCCACACTGAGCCTAGTCTATATGGCAGCGTCATCGAGTCATCCTTGTTTAGAGCATCCGCAACGAGTCACCCTTGCATCTTTGGAGTCTATTTCATGGCCCATCATATCACGACACAATATTCCATCCATATTTGCATATTTTTCATATTGTGTTGCCCATTTTTGTCTCCAATCATACTATCCCCATCCCCTCGGGAGTCGAGTCAATTGCTGCTAAGTCAACCATGCACTTTATGCTTTGACAAGGGTAGCCATCTCTTTGCCCCTCAGTACCACTTTTCCCATTATCCTTGGTGTCAATCCATCAGTCACGTTATTGTTTTCCCTCCTGCATTAGTTGAGGATCCTGATTACCTCATCTATCGCGGGCCCTATTCTATCAACATTAGCTCATTTATTCTAGAAGAACGACCTAGAGGGCGTTGTATCTCAATTCCAACTCCCATTCTTGTTTGGTACTTTGGATCGAGCAGAGGGTCTCATTACTTCCCTTTTACTTGTTCGTTTCATGTTCGTGATCCATACACTTGATGGTGCAGTGATGCAACAGATTGTACTAGTGATTCCTAGGTATGTGTGAGATGTTTCAGACCTCATGAGGGGGTGGCCCTTTAGGTAGACCCCCACATGCTCGGATGCATACCTACTATGCTACAGCCTCAGACGCAGTTCCGTAGAGTTGATGGGTTCAGTTCCTACTGATCGCAATGTTCATAGCATGCACATCTCCTCTAGATGATCCACTTCGTTTTACAGAGCCCTTCCTTGTTCAGCAGGGCTTCTTTGGTTGTTCTACCCTACCTCCCACCCATTTTTTGAGGGAAGGGGCATTGTATCTCATGTACTCATATATTATTGTATTCAGTCTTGGCTCACGTTTTTACCAGGTGCATTATGTATATGGGATACATTGTATTATTTTTTGGTTTTTTTATGCCAACATGTCATGTACCATTCAATGTGTAATTTATTGCTTAGTTTCATATTTCTAGGTGAACCATTATTTTTGTACTAATTTATCCCAGTGGGTATGGGTATGCCTCCCCTATCTCATTGAGGTCTGGTACCACAAAAAAAAGGAGACTTGCATTAGTCTCACCCCCTCTGTCATTATCCTCTCTCAACTTCAACTTCATTAGTCTCTCTCTCTCCTTGATTCCCCTGTGTTGTCTAGTGATTGTGTCTTTACAACATACTTCAATCATATGTTTCTCTCCTAACACTTGTACGTTGGGAGGAAATCTGTTATCACTAAAAAAATTGATCATCTAGCCTAAACATTGGTTTCAAAAACTGTTCACAGGTTTTTCCACAAGAAAAATAAAAATACTACCAACCTGTATGGACTCTCTCTTTACATAGTGTGAGGAAGAACATGCATGCTTTGCCAGGCCTAATTTTTCCGACCTGTTTCTTGTAATATCATTAATGTGTTCTTTTAACCATATGCCAAAGGATCTTCTTGTTTCACCTATATATACTTTTCCACATGAGCAGGGACCCAAAAAATAAAAAACGAGTATACTCAGTTCCTTGCTCATGTGGAAAAGTATATATAGGTGAAACAGGGAGATCCTTTGGCATAAGGTTAAAGGAACACATTAATGTTATTACAAGAAACAGGTCGGAAAAATTAGGCCTGGCAAAGCATGCATGTTCTTCCTCACACTATATTTGTATGGAACAAGCAAAACTAATTCACAAGGAAGGCCATTATTTAAAAAGAAGGGTGAAAGAGGCAATTGAAATCGAAAAATCCTCCAACAACATGAATAGAGACGATGGACTAACATTAAGTAACACCTGGAAACCCTTATTAAATAAAATAAAAAAGTAGCAAAACACAAAAAAATAATAAATAAATAAATCAAAATAAAAATAAAATAAATAAAATACACCAATCTCCTTTAAAATAAAATTTATAATCAACAAAAACCTTCAAACTATTACTTAAAATTATATACATTACTAGTAAAACATTTAATACATAGCAAAGAACTTAAATATATAACAGAGAATCTATATATATCTTATATTATATATATATAATATATATATATATATATATATATATATATATATATATATTATAATATTATATTATATATATTATATTATAGTAAACATTTAATACATAGCAAAGAACTTAAATTTATAACAGAGAATTAATATATTATATATAATATATATATATATATATATTATTTATTATATATATATTTATATATATATATATATATTATATAGATTAACTATTGTCATTTGTAAGCCGACAATTAAAGAAGACATCAAATATTTTTCAATCAACTATTAATAGCTCCATAATTTCACGCTCTCTCTTCTCAAAATACAAATCACATTGCCCTGATGATGGACTCACTAAGCTAGTCTGAAACATTGGTTTCAAAAACTGTTCACAGGTTTTTCCACAAACAAAATAAAACACCATGTAAAGCCAATTTTACCATAGTAAAATTGCTTTCAGTGTGAGAAATTACCTAATAAACCACCTTTATTAGGTAATTTATAGTTAAACCCATGAGGAATAGTTAAATAAATCACTATTTATTTGATTTTATTCTAAGAATAATTAATGGAGTTGTCTATAATGCGACTTTTTGGAGATTCCGGTGACGGAATCCGGCAGAAGAAATGAGGTTAAATCTTGATTTTTAGCAGTTTAAATGGTTTTTTAACTGCATATTTGGATTCAGCGACTTGAAAAACCCCTGGGAGCCATTGATTATGCAGAAACTAGCTATCAAAC
Organism: Pinus taeda; assembly: GCA_000404065.3. NCBI lineage: Eukaryota > Viridiplantae > Streptophyta > Pinopsida > Pinales > Pinaceae > Pinus > Pinus taeda. The sequence continues at coordinate 105,944 of APFE030251417.1, forward strand.
TTGGGATTCCAATGAATTGCTGCCGGATTTTGACAGGAAAAATCCGCCGGAAAGACTTTCAAAAAGTCGCGTTATAGACTGCTGCATAATTAATTAAACCATTGTTTTATTATTATTCCTTGTTAAATTTGACCCAATCATCAAAAATAAACAGATAAATCATTATTTATCTTATTTTTCTCTAAGAATATGTAATTAATCATTAATTAATTACTATTCTTTGTTAAGTTTGACTAAATCCCTTAGGAATAGTTAAATAAATCATTATTTTTATTATTCCTTAACTAATTCCTTGAGATAATAATTAGATCATTTATCTATTTATTATTTCTAAATAAAAATTTAAATATTTTTTCCCTCCTAATAATATATAATAAAATATTCCAAGTGGTAATTCCAAGAATGGGATCAATAATATTTTATTATCACTCATTATTCGAGGATAGCTCAATATTTTGTTACAAATTGGAGGGTTTTCCATTCATTATTCACTTTTGATTATTTTCATTGTTGCACTCACTATTGTAACTCTGACTATTTTCATTGTCGCACACCACATTTTTGTTGGGTTTATGCATTATACAGGAGAGATATTCTACAGAAGTTGAAAGCATTTGAGGATTGACAAGAACCCATCCCATAGGGGGGACTTGTAACATATATTTTTTCCCTTCAAAGGTGTTATAATAAAATCATTATTTACATATCTGGTTTCCATTGGATGTTTTGGGGTTATTAATCTTCATTTCACTATTTAACTATGATTGCAGCATAGATCAGAATTTTGGCAGGTTTTGTTTCTATCAATAGCTGCAGATTTACAATGTTTAGTGGTCATTTCTGTTGTTGAGATCGTTTGTCATCCACGATCTTAAGTGGGTTATTTTCATATATCATTGAGAGGAAAACACTACAACAACAACATGAATTTAACAAAATTCATACAAATGAAAATGAAATAGTTCATAAGCATATGCATAAATTAAATAACATACATTTCTAATACAACAAGAATAATCTGACTATATTAATAACATATGCATGAAAGCATGCTGACTCAGATTTTATTATTTATAAGTGAAAGTTCCATTCATACATACACCATTGGCAATCGCTAGCCCCAATAGTAGAACATTACAGTCATGAACACCTGCTCTTCCAAAGAACTATACTCACTCTATGATACGGAGAAGCCAAGGATCTTCACAATACTCCCAAGCTCTTCCTAAGCCTAAGCCTAGCCAAAATATTGGCTCCCAAAAGCTCGTTACATGAGTTATGAGGTTCTATTTCTAACAAGAGGGGTTGACTCTTCAACTCCCCCTTTGTAACCTTTGCACTACCCTCACGACTCTTCAACTTCTTCATAAAATAACACATTACATTACATGATGAATTTTCATATTCCAATATTGACACTTGGAATTTCACTTACAACATAATTACAAATATTATTTCATTTTATACTTGTACCCATATAAGAAAAAATAGGGTAGAGACAACTTTACAACCTAATAAGGAACAACACTATGATGTTGGAGTTTGGGAGAAGTCTAGCTCAGCAACCTCGACTTACTGCTTATTGGTCACATATTGGTGTCGAGCTTGGTATTGTGCGATGGTGTCCATAAACTGCATAATGATGTCTTGTTGGAAGCAGACTCTTGCCTCCATGACATCCGGGTACATTGTCTTGAAACTTGTGTCCAACTCATTCTGAAGCATGAGTACCATTGTTCTGACTTTAACAGGACCACGAATGAAATTCTACATGTTTTGTTTGTTCAGCTCTAAGTCTTCCTTGGTGCCATTTTATCTCAGCTAGTCCAAGTACTCTTCGACCTCCTACTAGACTTGGTTCCTAGGTTTAGCTTTAGTGAGGGAACTGATTGATGGGATCTGGTGTGTTCTCACCAAGACATCAAAAGTGCTATAAAACTGTACATATGATTCCTGAATGCTGCTAATGAATGAGGTGAGTTGCTTGTTGTTCTAAATCAACACTCGAACATTCACTTTCTCCAACTCTACCTGTGGCTTCATTTTCTTCACTAAGTCAAGCAATGCCCCTTTGTATTGAATTGTCCACTCTTTGACATAGGAAATGGAAGCTTGTATGTTTTTTATAGTTTTAACAAACTCTTTGCTCTACTATTGTAAGCCATGCAAACATACAACTTCTTTATGTATGGTGACAAACCCATCATAGAGCTTCCACATGGTTTCTCCAAGTGTTGATACTTCAGTAAGTATCGTTGCTCTCATCTCCTCCAATGCGGAAATTGCATTCTGTGCTACTACTCAGAGTTGTTCTACCTCTTGCTTGGCATCCTTCAAGTTCTTGGTAGTCAAATACTGAATATTTGATCTCATTGCTCCTACATAGGCCAAGTTAGCTTTAGAAATGGAATTTGGATGCTTCCTGTTGTCCGACACTATCACCCTTTCTCTAATGAATGCAAGTGATGTGTGATCATTGAGAAATTTCTTTCTTCGTGATTGTACAATCCTCTTTTGGAACTCATCGAATGATAGATTGTGCACATCCATTACCGGATCATCATCAAGGAGAACAACATCCCCTTACTCGCTAGGGGCTGGCTATGCTCCTAGAGGTGGTAGAGATTGAGGGATGAATTGTGGTGCTCTTAGCATCAAATCAACATCTTCATATTGTGGCTCCTATTCCATATCCATTTCTATCACTTCAATCAATTTCTTAATCTACTAAGAAATATCCCGATCCTGCATCCATTCACCTTCCTCCTCTGCTGCTGGTTGTTCTTGTCCCTACTATTCAACCTGTATTAGTGTTGTTTCCTCTATCATCATGCCTTGCCTTTTTTCTTCTTCCTAACTTTGCTTCTCTTCTCATTCTTTCGTCCTCAACTCCTATTCTTCCTTCAACTTCTTCTCTATCTCCTGCAGCTTTAGTTTTGTTTCCTGCAACCTTTTCTTTTATCTCTTCCTCCGCTCTTCTCTCCACATCCTTTGGTTTCTCTTTACTTTTGCTGCCAATGCTTATTTCATGAGAAGAGGATCTACTTTCATCTTTTAGCTTTGTTCTTCCTCTACATTATATCAAATCTTCCTCTTTCCCTTGTCTTACATGGGATTGTTTCCTTCCCCTACTATTTATTCTGGAGTTGCTGTCATTTGTGGAGCACCCTGTGAAGTCCTTGCTAAACTGATTGGCTCATTGAGTCTTGAAGCATTGTAGAAGTACCTCCAAGGATCTTCCTCTGGCCAATGAAATGCCCCGCTGATCCATAGAAGGTAAACTCTTGTACAATGGAGGCTTGCAAATACTGTAGGGATCATACAGATTAAAGCCCTTGGTACCGAATTCAAATTTCATTATCTCCTTAGCCTCGACATTTGTGAATTTCAAGTTCTTTATCTTGTATAATCCAATATACAAAGAAAGAGTGGGCCATTGTGCTTTCTTCTTCCTGTGCAGCACGTTTGACAACATTGTAGAGAGATGGTATGATACTTCTTGCATGATTAGTTTGTCAGTGGCATACCTTGGTAAGACACGTTGAGGCTTCTCTCCACAAACACTCTAATGAAGGTGCCACCTCATGAGGCATACAAATCTATGATGTCTACTTTCGCCTCCATTTCTTCTCATGACATGAAAGATAGATCTTCTTCAAAGATAAGCTTGTAGAATAACATGATGAAGGTCACTTAGTTGTGCCATTAATCCTCGATAATTGCATTTTGAAATCAACTTGCAATAGATTTTCATGACAGTCTCTCTTGGGGTCCATGTCTAGTTCATGCCAGGGAATTGTTGCACACAAATTTCATCCAGCAAGTATACAGACATATAGAACCTTTCTCACTCACCCTTGGGTGGATTTTGAGCCTATGCTACATGGGCCTTCAATTGTCAGGCCAATAGATATGATCATTTAACAACCTCCCATCGTTCACCAATTGGTCCAATATGACTTCCCACCCTTCAGGAAAGGTTTCGATGCTCTCTTGACCATGTATTTTGCAAGCAAGGATAACCAAGATCTGGTAAGCCTTCCTAAGGGAGTTTTTCTTGTACACATTGGGGGGTGTATGTCAAAACTTTGATGGCTCTTTCAGCAAACATTTGACAATGTCTCTTGTAGTCACATAGCTGTGGGTGGCATAGAAGAGTGGGTCCATGTGCTCTAATGGTTCAAGAAAGTGATACATTTCCTGAAAGTCTTCTTCTTGTACGGTGGCAATTTTCTGCCCATTGGCACTACTCAATGTCATGGTCTTCTTGTCAATGTGTGACACAATCCAACTGATGATATTTGCACACGAGAAGGCAGGGTACTTGTATGCAGCCTTGTATAGCCTTGACTTATGGATGGTGAGATAAACCTGTTAATCCTCTAAGTCTACCTTAAAGTCCTTTATAAAAGAATATTTAATCTGTTCCATGTTAGTGATGATCCCATCTCTATAAAAAACTAAGTATCTACATACATTGGCAAATCAACTGATGTTTTCTCAATTTATTCCCCAGTATGACTCTCAGTGGTTTCCTTTGATGTAGCTCTCTTATATGCCATGGTAACAGTGACTGCTGGAGAGGTGCTCAACAACTTTTATACCTGTGGGACAGAAAGGACATTCATGGCAAGCATATCTCAGTCTTAAGCCAATCAACTTACAAGGCAAGTTCAAGCAAGAAACTAGGAATCAGATGGGGAGGATTGCATAATTTTTTCTAGAAAGATGGGCTGGCTTCCTGTGGGAATTGTGCACTTCATAGTCCTAGCAACCAAGGTGGAAGCTTGGGTCTTGAAACTATGCAATGCACAATTCAACCTAGGAAAAGGCTTGGGAGAGACTACAAATTGTGCAGTATCAATGGCCAAGATGAAATTTTGGCTCCTAGAAGTGCATAGTGCGTAGTTGGAGCCATCTTGGACTGCACAATTCTAGAGGCCAAGCTTGTGGCTTAAGCTTTAGGATTGTGCAATGCCAATTGGGAAAAGTGAAAACTGGCTAAGGGAAACCTAGATCTACCCAAGGGAAGTGTAAGAAATGAGTAGATCTGAGAGATAGTGTGAATTTGGGTGTAAATATGACTAACTGAAAGTAAATGTATGTGAATCAAGTGCATCAATTAATCAAATGGAAGGAAAACAAAGTAAGTAGAGAGAGTCACCGCAACAACGATTATTGGTGAGGAAATATAAATCACAAAATAACAATTATACAAGCCAAAACGCCAACAACCATGAAGAGAAACAAGTGAAACAACACTCGCACAAGCCAAACGACAAAAAATGACAGAAAAACGGCAAAAGATGACAAAATCAAAACTCACCCAGAAAAGTGATGACGATCGCACCAAAGGTTCCTTGATCTCCTCGAGAATGCTAGAGCTCCAAGATCGAATGTGAAAATGAGCCCTAGAAGTGTCAATTAAATAGATTTGGACAATTTAGGTTTTATGACATGCATGCCTAAAATCAAGGAAAATGCAACACTTGGCAGAAGTTTCTAAAAATAGTGCAAGTGCATCCTTCAGGATACTATAAATAGATCCTTATATTTTAGGGATTCTTTTCACATTTTAATTTTTTATTTTTCGTGGAAACTTTCCATGCACACTGCTGGGAAAGAATTCACAGTTTTGGGGAGATGCACAACTTTCTGGCTCAGTGCACTGTGTAGTTTCTGAGCTCAGTGATGGTTGCACAATTTCTGGGCTTAGTGTTGAGTTGCTTTCCATGAATATGTAGTTTCTGAGCTCAAGGTTCACTTGCAATCATGAATGTGAAATTCCTATCATCAAGGCTACTTGCCCTCAAGGATTACACAGTTTCTAGAGGTAAGCCTAGAACTGTTGTGAGACCAAGTTGGGAGATCAACATGGGACTTAGAAGAATTAGCTAAGTGAGGAAAAACAAGAAAAAATGAAAAGATAAGTCTCACGCAAAGCATGAATACTTGGATTAGTGCAAGATGAGTTATTGTGGTTAAGAAGGAAGGCTCCAAGATCGAACCATATGCAAAATTTGGGAGGGTGGTTGCATTCGCTACAACACTCTTTAAAGAGCTTCATCAAACAAACTACTTCATATCTAGCCATGCTAGTGACAATGTACTCTGTCTCTATAGTACTCAATGCTACAGATTTATGCTTCCTGTTCATCCAAGATATCATGGTAGATCCAAGGCTAAAATAACATCCAAATATACTCTTCATGTCGACAATGTTTCCTGTCCATTCAACACCAATATATCCATGAAGTCGAACATCTCTGACAAAATATCTCAAATGAAGGATGATTGTCCCATGCAAATATCTCAAAATTTGTTTGGAAAAAACCCAATGTGCATGGAGAGGCTTGGTCATGAATTGATTCAATGTTTTCATTGCATAGCATATGTCTAGATGGGTGTTTACAAGGAACATCAAATCCCAAGTCAACTATCTATAATTGGCTGGATTTTCCAAATCGGGTCCTGTAGCTTCTCCACATAGCTTCTTGAAATTCATTTCCATCAGTGTGGGTAGGGACTTTCATTCTGTCATTCCAAATCTCTCCAACAACGTCACGATATATTTTCCTTGTGAAAGGAAAATATCATCGAGCCTTTGCCACATCTCAAGGCCTAGGAAATAGTGCATGAGTCCAAGGTCCTTCATCTCAAATTCAAAGGCTAGCTCCCTCTTACACTTAGTCATGAGGGGCTCACTACCTGTCAAGAATATATTGGAAACATATGAAACAAATATCAATGGCATACCATTGACTACCTTGAAGTAGAGGTTGGGATCGACATTGCTTCTTGTGAATCCCAACTTCACCAAGTAACTATTTATGTAGGTGTATCATGCTCTCAGGGCTTGCTTCAAACCATACAATGCCTTCTTCAACCTAAAAACATCGTATTTCAGTCCTCTACTTCAAATCCCTATAACTTCTCAACGTAGACTTCTTCTTGTAACATTCCATGAAGGAATGTTGTCTTCACATCCATCTGATGAAGGGTCCATCCTTGACTTGCAACAAGAGAAACTATTGAATGAATGGTTGTATATTGGGCCATAGGTGCAAATATATCATCATAATATTCTCCCTCTTTCTTGGAGAATCCTCGTGCCATGAACCTTGCCTTATATTTTTCAATGTCTCTATCGACTCCATGTTTAATCTTAAATAACCATTTTGAAGTCACCACATATTTCCCCTTTGGTCTCGGCATAACATCCCATACATCGTTCTTCATAATTGACTCATATTATTCAGCCATAGCATCCTTCCAAACTTGTTCTTTCGTGACTTCTTCATAGGTGGGAGGTTCAAATTGAATCATAGTGCTCATAGTTGCAAGATATCCTTGATATCTGCATGACTTCTTTTTTCCTCTAAATGATATTATAGCTGTAATGCATCTCTTTTCATCTTGTAATGTGTCACAAAGCCAAAGTGGCCTTTTCCTAGCAGGAGGATCACATGGAGAAGGATCTAAGGGGTCCATGGTCTCGGGTGATGACGTGCTCCATTGCTACAACACAGCACATTTCCAAGCTATAGGAGGCTAAGCAGCTCCTTACATAGGTGGAAGCAACGCAAAAGAAAGAGGCAATCCTTAAGGCTAGGTTGGGGCCTTGGTTGATGAAGCCTACCTAATCTTGGCCAAAATACAAGAAAAGTTGACGAACTTGCATCTTACACAGCAGAAGATCAAGCGAGTCAGCGAAGGACTAGCCACAGAGAAGCTAGTAGAGCAAGTCAAGTAGGCAACCAAACAAACTGTGGTTGAAGTTGCAGTTGTGCAAGTAGAGCTCGGGGATCTTCGTAGAAAGATCACCATGCCAGCCAAGTGGCTCAAGGGCGAGTCATGACCTTTGTGTTGGGTACCTATTGGGATGGGGTCCCCTGGGTCAGTTTTGGGGCAAAAGCCCAAGTTTTGATGTAAAAAGATGTAAAGTCTCCACAAATTGTGGTCACGGAGTGCATAGCTAGTTAAGAGTCAAAAAGGGTTTTACCCTCCTTTATGTAAGCTTGAGTCAACTTTTTGAAGATCTACCCATGGTCTGTAGACCATGGGATTGTATAAGTAGGTGTTTCTTAGAGAGTCTAAGGCAAGTAATGGAGGTTTGTCTATGGGTACAACAGAAAGAGTCTAGAAAATTAGTGTAGGAGAGTAAGAAGAAAGGCTCTATATCTGTGTGCGTAGAGGCCTAAAGTAGTGTCTGCAACTGTGTGTGCAGAGGCCTGTAGTAGTGTCTACAGCTGAGTGCGTAGGGAAGTCTTGAGTCTGTAAGCTTATGCTAAATGTCAATAAAGAAGAGTGTTGCAGAAATTCCTATGTTTAGTCTCTTTAATTGTGTTATGTATGTTTGCGATATATGCTATGATAAATGATGGTTTTATAAAATAATGATGTATTTATGCACGACATTACTTGATCTGTATTGTTATCTGAACACAATTAATATTAAGTGATTACGTGAAGATCATAACACATTCTACTAAAGTTATCAAACACTTAGGTAGATCTGAGTAATTACTGATCTAAGGTAATCTAAGGTATGCATAAGTAGCTAATTTACTTGTTCAAGGTCTGCAAAAGCTAGTCATAGACCTTTGCGGAGGTCTAGAAGCCGTTTAAGGGAAGTTACAGCGATAGGCCGTAAGGACCTAGAGATCTGCACAAAGGCAGATCTAAGTCAGAAAAGGACATCACACTGATTTCTCGGTGCAGAAACCTGGTTCCAACACCCCCCCAATACTGCTTCGGGTGAGACTTCAGTCCATGCACCGCGATTGATGCTAAAAGGGATAGTAGTGTAGGGATTTGTTTGGCGCAACTAAATCTAAACTTGGGTCAGGACCCCATAAGCCAACACATGGTTCACAAGCCATGGGTAGAGCTCAAAATACTCTAGATAATTCCATCCCTTTACAAAATAAGGGGATTTGACCCACCCTAAATCCCCTTTGACTCTATAACCATCTGCTAATCGCGCTTTGCTCCTTAAAATGTGGAGCCTTTACATGACTCGGACAAAACTTATACCTAGGGGACCCCTAACCAACAAAAATAATGATTCAAAAGCAATTATTTTAACAAGCCCTTAACTAGACCCTACTAGACATGACATGCATTTCTTCAAACATATCACAAACATGTAATCTACGTGTGCAATCAGGTGCTCAAAATTATGCTCAAAACTCAAAGTGTCAAAATTTTTTTAAGCTTAGCTTTAGATCGAAGAGCTCGTCATTCTGATTCCAACAATGTGAACGACACTCAAATCTGAGCTCGTATGCAGAAGTTATAGCAAGTCAAAGTTCAAGTTTGACTTGCTTACATGGCAAGATTGGATGACTTGGTAGATTCCATCAACGAATCGAGAGGTGCCAAGTGGCAGTCAGCCACTGCTCCCCGCATTTCGCAAATCACATATCAGCGAATGGAGATGTTATAGAATCGTCCCCTAGTAAGAACAGGGTTGTGATGTGATAAATCACATATCACATATCGCAATAGGGAAGCATGTCAGTGTCATAGAATTGACCCCGACAAGTTTTTGGTTGCGATGCGATAAATCAAAATCACATATCACAATAGGGAAGTAGGTCAGCATCACAAAATCGACCCTGATAGGTTTTTGGGTTGCGATGCGATATCATGATCGGACATCACAATGGTGAAAAGTCACACATTATGATTACCACCAAGGCACCACCAAACTGCGATTTGCGATAAAGTTCCCAGATGCGAGATATCATCAGTTCCAGTTTATGTCCCATCAAGTCCATCGAATCACAATCGCATATTGCTTCTTGGTTCACAGACCATAAGCCTGCAAAACTCTTTCGATTATGATTTGCGCTGGACAGTCGATGCCAAGAGATTATGACCCATTGCTTGACAAAATTCTCACTCGGTTAACGGAGTTTTGAGCAAAATTGTGGGTTCCTTTCAGTTGTGGAGCATTTTGTGGAACGAATAGTGGGAGATATAGGAGAAGTCATAACATCTTCATTTTTGCACCAAATTGGTTGCAAAAAGGGCTAGATAGCCATTTTTTAGCATTCTGGACTGATTGGAGCAGGTTTCAAAAGAATTTGAGCATTTTAAACACATATTTTACACTTTTGAGCATAATAGAGAGGCCCAAGCCATTGGAAGTTGGACCAAGGAGACGTAACCTAGCAGAGGTGAGCTCCTTTATCATGTGCTTGTTGTAATGTGTTTTTGATGATGTTTTATACATGTTTATGCTACTGTTCAGTTTCTGATTTATGTTAAATTGCTCATAAAATTAACATAAAACTCTTCATTTTACTTGAAAAAATTGATGAATCCTTAAGCACAATGAAATCATTTTGCTTATAATCTGAGGAAGATTTTAACACTGCAAACTAATATTCTAAATCAGATCAATTTGGTATCAGAGCTCTAAGCTTGCTTTGAGAAAGAAGGATTTAATTGTTTGCAAGTTTATGTCATGCTTACAAGGTTAAAACTCAAAAGAGGTGAAGAAAAGCTGGTTGGAAGCCCTAAAGTTGGGTCAAGGGGAAGAAAAGCAAGGTTGCCACAATCTCCAACACCAGTTCAACCTCAAATTGCAGTTGAGGCTCCAAAGATCATGTCTCACGAAGGAGAACCTACAAACAAGATAGAAGATGAGAATACCTTCAGAAAGGCTTTCTTTGATATGACAGAGATGGTGAAGGTCTTCTATGAAGAGAGGAATAGCAGATTGCAAGGAGAAAGTTCCAAACCTTCCAACAGAGAAGGCTCCTTAGGAGGAGGTAAGGGAAAAGGAGGTAATGGGAATGGAGTCAAACTTCCACCCTCTCCAGCATCTTCTTCATATTCTTCTTCAAAAGCATCTTCACCCTCTTCCACTAATACAACCCTTATACTCATCATCATTCTTCAAAAGGAACCGGTAAATCACCTTTTTAAAAACTTGATGTTAAATTCGATTTGCCCATGTATAATGGTGAAGTGAATGCAGAGAAGCTTGATAATTGGATTCGTCAGTTTGATATCTATTGTAGTATTCAAAACCTTCAAGAGGATGACATAAAGATTTGGTTATCTTCCTTTAGAATGGAGGGTGCTGCGCTAGTATGGTGGGAATCAAATACCCAAGATGAGATTAAAAAACACAGGAAGATCTCTATTTCTTGGAATGATTTCATTGCTACAACCAAAAGACAATTCTACCCTCTAGATTATATGCATAAAGCCATCATGAATTGGGAGAACTTTAGACAACTTAAAGGTAAAAATGTGCAAGATTACACCAAAGAATTCATAAAAAGGTCTCTGATGTTAGGTGTACATTTGCAATCATAGGACACTTTGTTGAAGTACATAGGGGGTTTACATAGTTACCTCAGGCATAATATCTTAATGTTTAATCCCAGTAATCTAGATGATGTGTGTGTGCAAGCCACTCATCTTGAGGAAAGAGGGAAAAACACCCCAGAAGAAGGTAGTAAAAATCCATTTAAGGGTAAAGAGAAAGGAAAGGATTTCAAGGGAAAGAAAAATGCATACATTAAAAAGGAAGGAGAGAAAAAAATCTATAAACATTGTTCCAGAGAGGGTCATGATGAAGCTCGCTGTTGGAAGCTTCATCTTGAAATGAAACCAAAGAAATTCAACAAGGAAAAGAAAAGAGAACTGAAATCACTCAAGAAGAGAATTTGGGATCTGAAGTTGATGATGAAACAAAAATCACAACCATGGCATTTCAAGGAAAGGAATCCATTCCCATCACTAGTTCTTCAAACTCAGATAACGAAACTGCAAATGAAAAGAGAAGAATATAATTGTTTCACATAAGGATGATATCAAAACACAACAAGATTGATACATTGTTTGATAGCAGCTCTCAAGCCAATATTATCTCTAGAAACATTGTCAAGATTTTAAATCTAGAAACTGTTCCACATCATAAACCGTATCAACTAGTATGGGTAGCTAAGAATGTGCAATTGGAGGTTACGAGAAAGTGTAAACTAAAATTTGCAATCACCGCAAAATTCATAGATGAAGTGGAGCTTGACGTTGTGCCGTTAGATATCTGCGGCATCGTTTTGGGTAGCCTGTACCTTTATGAAAGAAACGTTATTTTCCATCAACATGAAAAAAAATATCACGTACTCAAAAGTGGAGTAGAATATATTGTGAGAGATCACAACAAGAAAACAAATATTTCATTTGTTAATGTAGGACAGATGAAAAGACTAGTGAATTTGAGCAAGAATTTTATGCTTCTCATGATCAAACCTAAGATTGATTATGAAGTGTTTGATGGTCGTAATTTGAATTTGAAAATCGATTTGGTTGACATTGTTAACAAATCTTATGAAATGTTTTAGGAATCAAATGGATTACTTCCCAAGAGGGGAATCCAACTTGAGTTACAATAGCAAAAAAATTGTCTTCTTCCTAACATTGGCATGTACAAGATGTTAGTGATGGAAAGCGTAGAAATTAAGATGCAAATCCAGGGATTGTTGAATAAAATGATCATTCAACCTACTCATTTACCATGTGGTGCACCTCTTGTTTTGGCACCCAAGAATAATTGTAGGCATTTCCTTGAATGGGATTCAAGAAGTGGTTTTCATCAAAGTAGAGTTGTTGAAGAAGATATAGGGAAAACGAAATTCAAAACCAGGCAAATTTTGTTTGAATGGCTTGTTATACTTTTCGGTCTTTTCCATGCTCCTACTACTTTTACGCATATGAAGAAAGATGTGTTGAAGCCATTTCTCGACTAAATAGTCTATTTGGATGACATTTTCATTTTCAAAAAATTTCATTATGAACATGCCATGTGTGAGGAAAAAATACTTATGTCATATGTCAAGAACATTTGTTTCTGTAGATGTCAAAGTATATGTTGGATAAAAATTCTTTGATGTACTTGAGCTGTGAAATGGGTTCTTCCAAGCGTATTCAGGTTACCAAGGGCTTTTTGGCAGTCTGCGTGGGACGTGGAGAAGGTAAGCTGAAGTTAAACCTCTCCAAGATTTATGCCATAATAGTTTGTGGTGGCATTGACTCCATTCTTGCAGACACGGGTGAAAGAATCATACATCCTCGTGAAGCTGAAAATGCCTTCGATTTTCTCGCAATTTACGCAGGGAGGCTCAAGATAATCATTTAGATAAGAGGTTTTTTGCGAGCAACCCAATGTTGGAGGATAAATTTTGTTAATTTTTATTCTATTGTAGTTCATTTGCATTCGTTGGCACTTGTGCAAAAGGTATTCCAGTGGAGAGGAAAACAACGAGAGGCATTTGATTTTTTTAAATAGAAGATCAGTTCAGCCTTTATACTTTCTTTTCCAAACTTGAAAAAGTCGTTCAAGTTTCAAGTTGTTGTATGTGACTATGCCATGAGCATAGTCTTTTTGTAATGTGGTAACCCCATTTATTTTCATTCATAAATTTTCAATGATAAAGTGTTTAAGTTGCAGCGATAAATGCACTTCCATTGGATGGGTTTTCTTCTACTATTCCACTCAGTCAAAAGGTATAAGAAAGGTATAAGCAACAAGTTTGTTGATGTACTTTCTAGGGCTATAGTTTTGTTGTAGCGGCTACAACCACCCTCCAAAATTTTTCCTTAACCTGTTTTGGAGCCTCCCTACCAACCTTACATAGAAGCTTTCCTTGCTTCATCATGTCCTCAAGCTTCAGTGTATTTATTACTCAAATGCAGCCTGTTGATCACAGTTTGATCTTTTCCCTTCATAGGCTGCTCACCCAGACTTGGTCCAGCTACAGGCTGATCAGCTTCCCAGTGAAATTTGTGCATTTCTGGAGCACAACTAGCCTTTCCCTCCAGGAACTGTGCAGTTCCCTCTAACATCCTACTGGGCTCCAGGATTGCGCAATCCTGCCAGCCAACCCTCTTGGTAGGAATCGCACAATTTTTCCCATTAAGAGGGAGTTCAGCCCAGGATTTGTGCAAATCTGGGTAGCAGTCAGTTGTTGGGCCTAGAAATTGCACAACCTCCTTGGGAAGTTAGCCCATCTTACGGTTAGGAATGTGCATTTTCCCCAAGAAGTTGAGCACTGACATGCATGGACAGTCTGGTTGACTAGTTCCACCTGAGACTGAGGAAACTTGACTTGCATGCATGCATGACTTGACCTTCCCGGAATAGCAAGACACAACATGCAAAAGGAATTTTATGATTTAGGGAACTATTTTTAGCAACAGGGGGTACATGCAAAGTTGTTTTAGAAGTTTCCCTCCAAGTGTCCTTTTTTCCTAGATTTGTGGCATGCACATCTTGAGATGAAAATTATCTATCTTCCACATCAAAGCTCATTAATTCACATCAATATTGGATCTCTGACATCCTACATCACATACAGGACTCTTCGACACATATGGCTAAGCTATTCACGGGTTAGAGACCTCAAATTATCTTTTTCAGCATTTATATCTCTTTTTGTGTATTCGCTTGTGTGAATGTTGTTTGCTTGATTTCTTTGAATGCCTACTGTCATTTACATGTATTCTAGCTTGTCCTAGCTCTGTTTCAATTTTTGTTGCTGCTATCACATGCATGAAATTGTTTTTCATGGACGTTCACCTAACTGCTGAATGGCCTCACCCACATGCATGTTGATCTGTTTTCTCAATCTTCCATCCATGTTTTGCATGCATTGTTTATCACTTCTACTATCACTTAGTTTTGCCATGCATTTCATCGACATACTTACTTTCAATTTCCCATCGGCAGGTTGGACCAACCTTGGCCCGGTCTCTACCTTCACCAAGGCTGCATTACACAGTTTGGATAAGGAAGGCTCACCTTCCCCTCCAGATTTGTGCATTCTGGCCTAGAAATGGTATCCTATACTGAATTGCGCATTTCTGGAGGTCAGTGGTTGCTTGGCCCAAAACATTGCGCAAATCGTTCCCTGGACCAGTAGTATTTCCCAGCTGGAATCGTGCATTCTACAATCCCAGCAGCCAACTACCCAACTAGATTGCACATTTTGCAGTTCTAGAAGTTAGTTAGTCTCCTAGCAGCCTAGATTGTGCCTTATGCAATCTTGGTAGCCAGTCTCTCGACCTCCCGGCTAAAATTGAGCAACCTTCATGATCATTCACCAAGGTATGTTGCAAGTCAGTTCTCATGTTCATTTTGGTTTTCAACTGACAGATTGCTTGCTATGAGTGTTTCCATGTCTTCAGGTGTCACAGGCGTTCATATGCCTCTCAGTAGTATAGGTACAATGGTTTCCAAGAGAGCAGAGATGAAGACACCGTTCAGAGCACACTTGGCGATGTAGTCAATCAAGTGTCCATGGGCTTACCTATTCACGAAGACATCAAGTTGTTTGTGGACAAGGACATCAAGCAACAGCATCACAACGAGCAACATCATGAACAACAGCTGAAGGTAGCATACCGAATGCAGCGAACACAGCAAATGAAGTAAACGCAGTGAATGCAAGAGGAAGGTTGTTAACAAAATAGAGGAGGAGTAAAGTTGCAAGATCAAGCAGATCCACTGGTAATGAAAGAAACTTTGGAGACTCGGGCTATGAAGTGATGGCGCAACATGAAGATTGTGCGAAGGCAGAAGATGGAACAAAAAAGGAGTTGCATGTGTTGAAGCAGCAACTCTTGAAGAACATGAAGCTGCATGAGTCATCGCAGGAACAAGAACAACAGTGAGCGTAACATGCACTCATGAATGAAACTGAGCCAGTACAAGTTAAGGATCCATCCCAGCAGCTAACACAAAGAAAACATGGTGAGAATCATTGTTGATCGCATGCATAGGATCCAAGATCCTGCATGTCGTTAAGTGCAAAAATGCAATCCAACCCATTCAACACACTCACCAAGGTGAAGACAAGAAGCAAGTCCTACCGAGGGTGAACATGTATTTCGGCAAGTTGATGCGCATGACCACTAACACACACTCGGAGATCAGCATGGACATTATGCATCAGTATGTTGACAGTTCAACCATACCCAAGGAGACCATGCACATGTTAGGAGACGAGTTGGATGAAGGGGTCGAACCAATGCACCGATTGCAACAGAGGCAAGAGTTCACTTCAGCATGATGTCACCATGAGGTGCAACCACATCATCACGGACGACCATGCTTAGCATCAGCTCACCACTTTCACCATCATAAGCATGTCAAAGAGTTGGTCTCATCACAACAGACCAAGTGCCAGTAATGTCTTGCAAGGCCCACTCAATCCATGTTGTCTCACATGAGTACATGTGCATTATAATGTTGAGTCATGTCAAGTGTAAGTCAAGTGTCAACAGTTGGATGTAACAGTCATAGAGTATGTGAAGAGTCATGAGGTAATTGAACTGTCACAAAGGGGAATGTCAAGGGTCACCCCACCCTTTGCTATGAATAGTCCCTCATAACTCATTGTATAGGCTTTTGGTCAGCCAAGCTTCTACCAAGACAATCTTGAATAAGGCTTGGACAATATTGTAACGCGCCTTGGCTTCTCCGCTACACGGAGATAGTACATCTCTTTGGAGGAGTAGGCAGATGTGCTTGTAACGTTCTACTGATAGGGTTAGCAGGTTTACAAGGTGTATTTTATGATTGTGACTTACACTTCTTTATATAATAAAAGCCAACACATTTTCATGCATATGTTTTTATTGTAGTTGGACTACTCCGGTTTCCTTAATCATATATGTTGTTTAACTTATGTACTTGTGTATGAACTGATTCACATGCAATTATATGAATCTTGTTGTTAATGTGTTGCATATTTTGTTAATGTTGTGACCGTCCATGTCGATTGCTCTTTTGGACACGAGACAGACCTTTCTTTGTACCTTGTTATATCAATTGTCACACTCATCTCAGACTAATCCGTGATTGTTGTTTGTGTTATCTTACCCTGTATGTTGGGATTGTCACATCCGTGTTGACTTCTCTACCAAAAGTTGTGCATGTCCTTTGTGTTGTGCGTTCCTAGCCAAGTTGGGACTCATCCCTTTCAACCTAGAACTCACCTTCACCTTCCTCCCCTTTCCTTGACTCACTGCATCAGTCACAGCCTTGCTTCTGACAGAGTTATCTTACATGCCTTTGTGCGACATCGCAGTCAAGGAATTACCTTACAACCCACTGTTGGGACTCCTACACCAAACGGTCTGAGGTCTAATTAGGACTTCTTACTGGGGAGATCCCCTTGACATGTTGGTGGCTCCAACACCATCAACATTTCTGGTGCTAGAAGGAGGGCCTGATGACAAGCAGTTTCCTCTCATCCAGTTTTTAACCTTTGCATATCTTTCCTAGAATATTACATTATTCTTCCCCTGAGGTGTTTATCAAATCATGAAGATGTCTCCATCTTGAGGAAGCTTTTCAATCCCTTTTCTACTCACACGTATGATGGTGAAGGCGAAGTGGCCTGGCCTGAGCACTTACATAACTTCCTTTCCATGATTTATGAGGAAGATGAGTTTACTAAAGAACAGGTTGGTTTGCTGCTTATATTCACACTTCACAAATATCCATTTCGTTGGGTGCTCAGCCTACCGGCTGACACGTGCACTCATGTAACCACTTCTTTGATCTTATTGAAGAGATGTTCTATCACTTTGATCCAGACCATCTTGACTAGAAACTATTACAACAATGGAGGGCTCCGCATGAATCCATTATTGATTTTCGGCAGTACTTCCGTGACTTACAGTTTCAAGATCCAAAGAGCCAGATAAAGTTCGCTTATCTTTGGGACAGATGCAAGTATTGTCTTAAGAAATCTACCCGTCCTAAGAGAAAGCTTGATTTCAAGCCTCGCTCAACCTTCTTCGTTGATGGAACTGCACAATCCCATGTGGGAGCAGGCACTTTCTCAACAGACTATCTACCTCCCTTTCATTCAATAGTTCCACCATCGCCCAATGATGTTGATGATCATTTTTACACATCTTTTCATCCTTCACACCCTCCCAACATCACTCCACTTAATTTTCACACAAATTTGGTTGTTATTCCTTCGAGATCCCTTATGCCTTCTTTTCTTTGACCTTCGTCTTTGCACCCAGGTGTTCCTCCCGATGATGTTGTCTTGTGTTCGTCCATTACAAACTCTTCACTTGTTGTGAATGAGGAACAACCCACTAACGGAGTTGGTGTTGCACAACCAACATGCATTGTCATTCATGAAAAGTCGGAGTGGGAGCTTGAACATCAACACTTGGTGAAGGATGACTCCTTTTCGTTCGAGCCCCCTCCATTCCTTCCTAGCTTCTTTAGTGAACTTGCCATCCATGATTTTGTATGTGTATCTTCATCTACAGATGCACCCATTGTTGATCCCTCGCAGGACTCACTGGATGCTAGTCCATCATTCGACAATGGAGAGGATAAGTTATTCATTGAAGATCCACTTGATCCTTCATCTATCTTTTCTAGAAACATAGAGGATGAGTTCGTTCATTTTTCATCTACCCCTTCTGTTTGATTCACATGATCATGGAGATGCCGAAGAATTCATTGATTTTTATAATTGTGGTGGTCATGATTCATTTGCTTCCATTTTTTATCACGATCATGAATCTATAATAGTTGATCTTTCGAAACCACCAGTTTATAATGATCTACCTGATGATGAAGTTGAGACACCCAAGACTGTCGAGGCACTTCAACCCAAGCTAATGTTTATGTTAGGTCCTTGGTCTCTTGGGATTAGTCTCACTTCCGATCATGAAACTGTTCAACCACCCAAGGCTAAACACAGATCCTCCACTCAAACTGCACGATCCCATTGCTCAGGCATTGCAGGAGTCTTACATTGAAAGCACTCATGTGCGACACAAGTCTTTTGTTTCTTTCATTTTCTTGCATGTCTTAGTCAACAATGTGCTTTTTCTTCAAATTTGCATGTAGTTTCACACAACACCATGATAATTCCACAGACTTTCCTTCATGCACATGCACTCACTTATGTCCCATGGGCACTTTGAAACACGAAATATGGTTGCCTTCACTATCATATCTTTCTTGTATGCCGGTCCACACAACTGGGCTACTCACAGACCAAGCTTTCACCCACATGGGTCTACCAATGCATTCGTGGCTGCATTGGAAGTATCACTTCACGTGATTAGGCCCATGCACCATTAGTGTAGGAGTAGGAGTAGTGTTTGCTTTCAGTTGTTTTCTTGCATGCTTGTTTGATTATATGCTTTGTTTGCTTGTTTGCTTGTTTTCTTGTTTGATTACTTTCTTTGCTTTCACCTTGGCTTCTGCTTTTCCTTTGATTTCATGTTTGTTAGCTCACTTGTTTCGTTCATAGGTCAGTTTTGCATGAAACCATGTGTGACTCATGCAACGAGGTGGGTAAAGTACAAGAGGGTTTATACAACTATCGCTAATTGGTTATCTGTCATCTTGCCTCTATATGGTGAACTTGTTACTCTTAGTCCATGATACATTGAAGGAAAATATGTACTCTTTGAAGTGAACCTTGGTGTAAGCACAACACTTGTGCGCTAACTAGTGTCACCTTCTCTAGTCGATTGTTTTTGGGTTAACCCTTATCAGCTTAGTCAAGTAGAGTAAGGTGAGGGGGAAACCTTAATAGGCATGTCAGAGATATAATAAACTACTTCTCTAATAGAACAACCTCCTCCACTCTCAATAAGTAGGGATCCCTCAAGAATGCACATTTTCCCCAAGCAGTTAAGCACTGGCATGCATGGACAGTCCGGTTGAATAGTTACACACGGGACCGAGGAAAATTGACTTGCATGCATGCATGACTTGACCTTCCTAGAATAGCAAGAGACAACATGAAAAAGGCATTCCATGATTCAAGGAGCTATTTTTAGCAGCAGGGGGTTACATGCAAAGTTGTTTTAGAAGTTTTCCTCCAAGTGTAGCTTTTTCCTAGATTTGTGGCATGCGCGTCCTGAGACCAAACTTATATATTCAACGCATCAGAGCTCATTCGTTCACATCAATCTGGGAGCTCTGACATCCCACAACACATCCAGGACTCTTCGACACATCCAACTCATCTATTTACGGGTAAGTGGCCTCAACTTGTCTTTTTCAACATTTTTGCGCTTTTTGTGTATTCGCTTATGTGAGTGTTGTTTTCTTTATTTCTTTGAATGTCTACTATCATTTAAATGTATTTTTGCTTATCCTAGCTCTGTTTCAATTTTCATTCCTGTTATCGCATGCATGAAATTATTTTGCACGGACATTCGCCCAAACGGTGAACAACATCACCCACATGCATGTTGATCTGTTTGGTCAATATTCCATTGATGTTTTGCATGCACTATTTAAAACTTTTGCTATCACTTAGTGTTTCCATGCATTTCATCAACTTACTTTCTTTCAGTTTCCCGTCACCAAGTCAGGCCAAACTTGGCTCGGTCTCTACCTTCATCAACGCTGCATTGTGCAATCTGGGTAGGGAAGGCTCACCTTCCCCTCCATATTTATGCATTCTAGCCTAGCACTGGCCTCTTAGACTGAATTTCACATTTTTGGAGGTCAGTGGCTGCTTGGCCCAAAACTTTACGCAAATTTTTCCCTAGGCTAGCAGTCTTTCCCAGCAATAATCGTGCATTTTGTAATCCCAGTAGCCAACTGCCCCACTGGATTGCACATTTTGTAGTTCCAAAAGTTAGTTAGTCTCCTAGCAACCTAGACTGTGCCTTGTGCAATCTTGGTAGTTAGTCTCCTGACCTCCTAACCGAAATTGTGAAATCTTCATGATCATTAACCTAGGTATGTTGCAATTCAGTTCTCATGTTAGTTTTGGTTTTCGACTGACAGAATTCTTGTTATGAGTGTTTCCATGTCTCAAGGTATCACAGGTGTTCATCTGCCTCTTAGTAGTATAGGTAAAATGGTTTCCAAGAGAGCAGAGACGAAGACACCATTCAGAGCACGCTTGGGGATGTAGTCAATCAAGTGTCCATGGGCTTACCTAATCATGAATACATCAACTTGTTCATGGAGAAGGACATCAAGCAACATCATCACAGTGAGTATCATCCTGAACAACAACTGAAGGCAGCATATCGAATACAGTGAATACAACAAATGAAGCGAACGCAGCAAATGCAAGAGAAAGGTTGTTAACAAAACAGAGGCAGAGCAAAGTTGCAAGATCAAGCAGATCCACTGATAATGAAAGAAAATTTTGAGACTCAGGCTATGAAGTGATGTTGGCTTATACGGGCCTGACCCAGGTTTGGAAGAGTTATTTAGCTAAAAAAATCCCGCAGTTATCGGCCCTTTCAGCAACAGCTTGTGGAGCACAGACTGAAGTCTCACCCGAGGTAGCAAGGGAGGGTGCTAGAACTAGGTTTCTGCACCCTAGGGATGTCTTGGTGTGGTCTGGAGGCTTCATGCACTAGTTTAAAGCTCTACGCTGCTTGGTATTCACACAAATCTAGATTGATTATACCTTTCTTATTAGTGCGCTATTCTATTGGAGAATACAGTTACAACTTAACAAGATCTATAAGCAAATATTTAACCAACACAACTGATTTGCACACTAAAATGAACCCAAATTTACATCCATTCATACAATAAGTAGATTAAATTAAACAGATATTATGAAATTCAAATTCGTGGCAGCTCAGAAGGAACACAGGATTTCAGAAGAAACTTAGCTTTATTTCCACTTATCCTCAATACATCCAAATCTGTCCTGCGCACTCAGCTGCAGGGGTCCACACACACAACTTCGGACTTTCCAAGCCTCTATGCACACAGCTGCAGAGCCTCTATCTACTACCCCACCCCTTGACTCAGACTTACAGATGCTTTTAGACTATCTTCTTCTAAAACCCATTACATTTCATCTTTTTTCAAATAGAATTTCCTTTCCCTCATAGAGTCGCACTCTCTTTATACCCTTCCTTGGCCCGCGATCCCTGTGCGGGCTGACTCTATTTATATTTCTTTACATTATTTTCAGGTGGAATACCCTTTGACTCAATCCTATTATACTTCGTGCTCTGCATACTTCGGAGTCTTTACTATAATTTAATCCTACCTTTTGGGCTTTCTACCCTAAAACTGTTACGTGGGACCTCCGCTACCCAACAGTCCCCCAACACAATCATCATGACTCATCCTAAGTCACTCACTGGCGTGGCTAGATGATTTGCCTTGGCTTTGCGGTTCACCTTCCTTTGAGTGACGCTTGTCGTCTTTCTGCTCCTTCATTATCTCCTGCAATGGTTCGTCCAGCTCCTACTTCAGTGTTTCTACCACGTCTCGCAACCGATGAAGCTCATTCTGCTCTGCTCGGTTAACATAGAGAACCCCCTCATAGGATTTTAATGCGAGCAGAGGAGCCACATACAGGACCTCCTAGTACCACTGCAGCTACTTCTGACCTTCGTATCTTCTCTTCGCACCATCTGCTGCAGCTTGTGTTGAAATTTTGCAAGACCCTGGCTGCTATCTGCAAGATCCCAATCTTCGAGGGATATCAGAGACAACTTATTAACTACATATCTACCTGTGGTCGTTGTTTGTCCATCCTTTTGTTTTTCTTTCGTAGTGCGCTGGCCTATCCCTGGGCGATGCGACGACATCTGGACCAATTCTGCTTCATGTTCCCTCTTTTCTGGTACATCCCTTACCAGTGATGTAGTAGCCTGTGGGATAGCCACAATGGTCAACACCATACTCCTTAGAAAGGCCTGCTTCTCCATTGGTTAGATCTCTACCATTGAGCGCATGCCTTGTGGAGAGTTAATGAATAGCTTCATATGTGTTTCCGAAGTGTAATCCGCCCTCAGTGATTTATAAGCCATGCGAATTTCAAATTCACTGCTTACCGCCTATTCCAGCGCGTGTAAACTTCTCATGTAAAATATGTGGTAGCTTGTTTCATATCTGGCTTGTACTGTTTCTCTTAATTGCCCGCCGCCCACTCCCTTTTTCCATAATGCAAACATCTTGTCATGAATAGTGATAACAATGGTCATCATTCCTTGTATCATCGCATCCGCGTGATCCTTTTCATGCAACCACGATCCTTGTGTTTGGTCAAATGTATGTGCACCATAGTACTCACGCATCTGTCCCTCAGGCTGCTTTATCATCCCACGCTCTCTTCCAACTGGGTGGAGCGGTGAGACTATCCTCTCTTCAGTTAGTTAGGTGGCCGGCTCACCCATGTAGAGCTTTAGGCGACTGCCATTCACTCTTCCTAGGAATGGGTCTCCATTGAGTTTAGTCAGCTGAACCACGCCCCCATCGGTAACTTCTTTGATGACATAGGGTCCCAACCAGTGCATGCGGAGTTTACCTAGGAATTTTTCAAACTTACTGTCATAAAGCAATACTCGATCATTTTTCTTGAAGGTGCAAACCTTAATATGACGATCATGCCACACTTTCTTGTGTTGTTTCTGTACTTGCTGATGGAATCTAGCCAGAAAGCATTCCTCCTCCAATTATTCTAGTTGTGCAAGCCTTTCTTCCAATGCCCCATGGTCTGCCATACCTATGATTGCGGCGATCTGCAGACTAGGCATAAAATATTCCATAGGCATAATGGCCTCCTGGCCATAGACTAAGTGAAACAGTGTCTGGCCTGTCAGCTTCTTGCATGTAGTTTGGTATGCCCATAGCACAGTAGGGATGCACAAGTCCTAGTCATTTCGTCGCGCATTACAGAACTTAGTCAACACGGTCTCCAAAATTTTGTTGAAGGCCTCGATGGTCCCATTTGCTTGTGGATGGTAGGGCGTACTCTATTTTTGATATATCTAAAATTCCTCAGTGAGTGCGTTGATTGTTTCATTCAGGAAATGTGTTCCCCTATCACTCATGAGAATTTTGGGGTAGCCAAACCTGGTTAGTACGTTCTTGAACAAGAATCTTGCTGTTGTCACATCCACGTAATCCTTACCTGACTCCGCCTCTGCCCATCGAGTCAAATATTTGGTCGCAGTGAAGATATAACACATGCCCAACTTTCCTCACGGTTCAATAGTTTCGATGAAGTAGATCGCTCATTTCTCAAATGGTTGTAGCATGATATGTGGTTGAAGGGGCATTGCATCCCTCCGCGATGGTTTTCCCATCCGTTGGCATACATTGTAGGCCCGATAGTATGATTTTGAATCTTGATGTAGAGTGGGCCACCATAATCTGGCGCGAAGAATATTCTGGGTTATGGCGCGGCCCGCATAATGTCTGCCAGCAACCCCTCCATGTGCTTCAGCCAAGATCTGTCTGCGCTCAAATTCTAGTACATATCTACGCAATATTTTGTCATTGCCCATCTTGTAGATGTGGCTTACAATTACAATAAAAAAATTTGCGCGTATCACTAATTCCTTCTTTAGCTGGATAGAATACCACTGCGGCATAGTGCCCATGGTTAAAAAGTGGATAATATCTTCAAAGTGGCCATTTTCAATGCGCACAACATATAACTGGGCATCTGGGAGTCCCTCCTCGAAGTTTTTTGGTTCTTCGCCAGTCTCAATTCGGGACAGTTGATCCGGACTTGCATTCAGATGTCTCGGCTTTACAACAACCTCAAATTCATATTCTTGAAACAACAACCATCAATAGAGACGCCCCCCAACACAAGCTTATTCACTAGGTACTTGAGCGCAGAGTGATAAATATGCATCTTAAAATGTCCTTCGAGCAGATAGTGACAAAACTTTTGGAGCGCGTATACGATCGCCAATCCCTCCCGCTCTATAGTAGCGTAATTCTTTTCTGCTTTGGACAACCTGTGGCTTGCGAATGCAATTGGGTGATCGATGCCATTTGCTCCTTCTTAAGTGAGTACCATACCCAATGCGATACACGATGCATCGACATGTACATGAAATTCAACATCCCACTTTGGAAAGACCAAGATAGGGGCAGATGCCATCTTTTCCTTAAGCATTTCCAGGCTTTTGTTACATTCCTCTTTCCAGCAATACGTAGCATCCTTCTTCAGTAACTGTTCCATTTGAGCCATGATCTAGGTGCAACTTTTTATAAACTTCCGATAGTAGCCTGTGTGTCCTAATGTAGCGCGTAGCTGCTTTACACTTCGCGGTGCTTGCAGATTTAGTATGACAGCAATCTTTGCCGGATCCACCATCAGTCCTTGCTTACAAACCACATGGCCCAGGAAGTTCCCGAAAGGGACGAGGAAAGTACACTTTTTTAGGTTGAGTGCAATCTGGTGCCGGCGGCAAGTACTAGCATCAATTGTAAGCTCGTGACATGTTTCTTAACCAAGCCAAATATGGTCCAGTGATCCAGGTAGACTTCTAAGAACTTGTGGATAAATTCCTTGAATGCGGCTACCACAATACGGGAAAATATCGCCGACGCATTCTTCAGTCCAAAGGGCATTACTGTATACTAAAAACAACCCCATTCGGTAGCAAACGTTGTCTTGCTCCGATCCTCTGGCACGATCATGATTTGATAGTACCTGGAGAACCCATCTGTGAAGGAGTATGCTTCCTGCCCACCCACATTTTCTAGTACCTCATATGTAAAGGGTGTTGGAAACGGATCGTTAAGACAAGAATCATTGAGCTTTCGTAGATCTATGTAGATGTAGATCTCACCCTTCTGTTTCTTCTCCTGTACGAACATAGGGCTTACCCAATCGGACTCCTCGACTACTTCAATAATGCCTGCTGCCAGCATCTTGTTCAATTCTTCATAGACCTTTGCTTTGTATTTTGGATTCAATCGGTAGGGTCGTTGTTCACTAGCTTTGCATCTAGATTCAAAGTTATCTTCGTCATTCCTAAGTCTCCTAGAATCCCTTTCAGCTCCATAGTTTTTGTAGGGAATAAATCTCGGTATTCTCGGAGCAACTCGATGACCTTTTCCACCGTGGTGTCATCCCAATAGTCCCCAAGCGTAGCATACTTCAACTCTTACTCTGGTCCGATATTCACTTGCTTTGTTTTCAATGACGCCGTGATGTCTGGATCTTCTATCTTGGGGCCGTGTACCTCACGATTCCCTTCGGATTCTAGTATATTGATGTTACGCGGGTCATCCTCATCATCTTCTACTTATACATTGTAACAAGCTACGGCTTGGCTCAACTATCGCGACCAGTCTGACGACACGACTTCTGGTTCTGTCAGTGTTCTGAATATGTCAGTTTTTATTAGTTGTAATGCGTCGTCCATGGTATCCATCTATTGGTCTTCAAAAATAAATGTCGATAGAAACACTTCGTACAGGATATCCCACTCTCTGGTGCCATGTCAGAGCTCTATTTCCATATACCAGTTCCGTGGAATGACATCCAGGGTATGATAAAATAAGTGCACCCATTTTGGCTGAGGCTGCACACCATAAGCTTTGGTCCATTTGGTCAGGTACAGGCACGGATCATATTGGCCATCATATTTCTCCGTTATTCATAGCTCTGGGTTCCCAAATCTTATCTGCATCATGAGCCTACAACTTCGCCAATTTTTGAGGGTCCCTTCATGGGTGTCCCACCATCATGCCAGTGTCGCACACAATGTCCATTTTAGTGCATCAAACCATTGGTACTCTGGTACTGCGCTTTCAAATTTAACTAGGAATTCATCCACTATTGTCAGCCCATCATACATCGGCATCTTGCAGTTTAGAGCTTTAACGCAATACAACGATTTCGTCATCATATTGCAGTGTAACGTGGTTACCCCGTTCACCCTATTTCGCCATCGCTCATCCTCTTCCTCTGTATCGCTGGTGCATGAACTGGCATAGCCTCGCGAGATTCTCTGCTCCTCCTTCGGCTTATTTGCAGCAATTTTGTAGATACAATCCAATGCATCATCCTTTTCTTCGTTGCACATAGGTTCTGTGTAGCGCAATCCGTCTGTTGGATCTAGTGGAACGGCTACATGGAGAGACTTCTTCTCAAATATCGTCTTCCTCTATTTAAGGTCAATAACCCCATTCATGTCAGTGGCTCAGTCTATACCTAGTAAGGCAGGGTACAGGCTACTCTCGTCGATGATTTCAATAACTTCGAAATTCGTCTAGGTACTTGCGCCATCAATATCCACTGTAATTCCTTGCAGTCTTCCCATAGGCAAGATCTTCTGTTGATTGGCCATCCATAATTGGATAGTAGACCATTGTAGTGTAGGCTTACCCATGCGTTCCCAAGTCTGTTTAGGCAATACATTTGCATCCAAACCTAGGTTCAGAATAACCTGATCCATCTCGTAGTCAGCAATCTACGTTGTTAACCGCATCTCCTGACCCGTCCGCGATGCATGTTTTCCTAACTTCCGTACTGCGCGAGGTTCACCCCATCCTACACATCTATTAATCACTTCATGTAACCCTTTAAATGTCCTATTGTCACGAAGCAGTTTCATACATGTCTCTAAGAATGTAGTCAACATTGAGGGATCCCTAGCGAGCTCAGGTTGATCCCTACTACCTCGGGTAGAGACGCCCGTGAAGCTTTCCCTAGCTTCCATATTGTTCTCCCTATTGACCGCTCCTGTGACTGCGCTGCTCTGCACTACCATGTTTACCATGGGTTCATTGTCGTGTGGTTTGGAGCTCATCATCTGCACGTTTTGCATTGTTGTAGGAGGCACTGCCTTCTTGTCACGAATCTATGTTATCAGCATGGGGCAGTCTAGCAACTGATGATCGAATTGCTCACAATAAGGACATGATATTCGGGTTGGATTGGTACAATTCTGCGCATAATGTCCTAGTCCTCCACATTTGTAACAAATTAGCTGCCTGCAACCCCTTCCTAATCCCATTTCGCCCCATCGTCGACCCCGTCCCGGGAACCCACTACACGCCATTACCATGGCTAGATCCTGACCTCGCACCTCAGTCTGCATTTTGTAGGCAGGTGCCTAGTCCATCAACATTCGATAACTACAGAAATCTCTTTCTTTGTGACCCACTGATCTAAAAAAGTTGCAAAAGAGTTGCTGGGGGGTTTGGTTGTATTTTGGCAATAGATGATAGTTATCAGTGTTATGCTTTCCTCCTACCTGACATATTGTGCACCAGAGTGGGGCAATTGTGCTCGGCCCTGCCTGTGCCTCTGGTCACAATGGTGTCGGTGCCCCCATGAGCACAAAATTCACCAAGATCAGATAATGATCTTTATCGTGTCCCTGGCTCCTGCACTTTATACAACATACTTCCTCCCGAACTTCTGAACACGATGTTTGTTCTTGCTTTAAATTTTGTATTTCCAAACATAAATTTTGGACATGCACTTGGATTTGCTGAACTCCCAACCCTGGGTCTTGTACCGGGGTTTCGTGTAGCCGCATTGCTGCCTCCAACGCTTCCACCTGGGTTGAGATTTTTTGTTTTGACAAAGCCGACTTCAAATATGGTGTTAATGATACGACGAACCAAGTGTGGTGTTGTGCATCCATCAGGGTCATGTTGGCCTTGCAAATGGTTCTTTTCAACCTCTAATCCAAGTCCCATAGGGTCTCACTAGGCATCATCATGATCTCTTTATATCCTACAATTGACTGCGCTTCTGACTTTGGCTGGCTAAACTCCTTTGCTAATTCAGTATGGAGTGCACGCATGCAATCCAACCCATTCAAAACACTCACCAAGGTGAAGACAAGAAGCAAGTCCAACTAGGGTTGAACATGTATTTTGACAAGTTGATGTGCATGACCACCAACACACACTTGGAGATCAGGACATACACTATGCATCAGTGTGTTGACAGTTCAACCATACCCAAGAAGACCATGTGCATGTTAGCAAACAAGTTGGATGAAGGGGCCGAACCAATGCACCAGTTGCAACGGAGGTAAGAGTTTTCTTAAACAAGATGTCACCATGAGGTGCATGCATTAGCTCACCGCCTTCACCATCACAAGCATGTCAAAGAGTTGGTCTCATCACAGCAGACCGAGTGTCAATGATGTCTTGCAAGGCTTACTCAAGCCATGTTGTCTCACTTGAGTACATGTGCATTGTAATGTTGAGTCATGTCAAGTGTAAGTCAAGTGTCAGCAGTTGGATGTAACAGTCATAGAGTAGGTGAAGAGTCATGAGGATATTTTAACTGTCACAAAGGGGAATGTCAAGGGTCACCCCACCCGTTGCTATAAAAAGTCCCTCATAAATCATTTTATAGGCTTTTGGTTAGGTAAGATTCTACTAAGACTATCTTGAAGAAGGCTTGGATAGTATTGTAACGTGCCTTGGCTTCTCCACTGCAGGAAGCTAGTACATCTCTTTGGAGGAGCAGGCAGATGTGGCTGTAACATTCTACTGATAGGGCTAGTAGGTTTACATGGTGTATTGTATGATTGTGACTTACACTTATTTATATAATAAAATCCAACACATTTTCATGCATATGTTGTTATTGTAGTTGGACTGCTCTAGTTGCATTAATGATATATGTTATTTAACTTACGTACTTATGTATGAACTGATTCACATGAAATTATATGAATCTTGTTGTTAATGTGTTGCATATGTTGTTAATGTTGTCACCATTTGTCTCGACTGCTCTATTGGACACTAGACAGACCTTTCTCTAAACCTTGCTATATCAACTGTCACACTCGTCTCAGACTGATCTATGAGTGTTGTTCATGTTATCTTACCCTGTATGTTGGGAATTCCGCATCCGTGTCGACTGCTCTACCAGAAGCTGTGCATGTCCTTTGTCTTGTGTGTTCTTAGCCGAGTTGGGATTGATCCCTTTCAACCTGGAACTCAACTTCACCTTCCCCCACTTTTGAAGTGTTGGAACCTCTCATACTCGTTCCTTGACTAACTACATCAGTCACACCCTTTCTTATCTTCAGTTCCAATTTAATGTCCCATCGGATCCGCCAAATCACAATTGCATATCACCACTTGGTTCACAGACCATAAGCCTGCAGAAATCCATTGATTGTGATTTACAATGGATAGTCAGTGCCGACAGATTATGGCCCACCTCTCAGAAAAATTCTCACTCGGTTAGCAAATTTTGGAGCGCAATTGTGGGTTCCTGTTGGTTGTGGAGAATTTTGTGGAAAAAATAGTGGGAGAAGTAGGAGAAGCCATAACTTCTTCAGTTTTCCACCAAATTGGTTGCAAAAATAGGCTAGATAGCCATTTTTTAGTATTCTGGACTGATTAGAGCAGGTTTCAGAAGCATTTGAGCATTGTAAACACAACTTTTTACACTTTTGAGCATAATAGAGAAGCCCAAGCCATTGGAAGTTGGACCAAGGAGATGTAGCCCAAGAGGGGTGAACTCCTTTATCATGTGCTTGTTGTAATGTGTTTTTGATGATGTTCTACACATGTTTATGCTATTGTTTAGTTTATAATTTATGTTAAATTGCTCATAAAATTAACATAAAAACTCTTCATTTTACTTACAAAAATTGATGAATCCTTAAGCACAATGAAAGCATTCTATTTATAATCTGAGGAATATATTAGCACTGCAAACTAATATTCTAAATCAGATCAATGTGTAAACAATAGATTTAAGCATAGGGATCTCATACTTATTTGAGAATCTCTAAGAACCATTGTTCCCTCATGTCTTTTGTTGCATTATCATCTATTAGGTCATAGATACATAGTCCATTCATTTACAGGTAAAAACATGATGAGAGCCATACATAGCTGTTGTCATAAACATATACATAACCAACATAGTAACAACATAAATACCATAAATACATCATCCATCAAATCCACATATAAACCAGTACATTCACACATAAAAACCAAGCGAACTAATTTCTCGTTAATGAATGTAGAAACCAATTGAGGATGGGACTACCACGTTCTACCCGACCATAGCTTGGCTAAGCCAAATCTCTCTTCACCCAATCACCTTTGTGCCATATTCCAAGCATGAATGTGGGACTCATAACCAATCAAAAAGAACTAAACAAGCATGGATGCTACCGGAGTTCTCCACCTACACCATGAGGAATTTGAGTGCCTCCTAGTCTCTCAGGCTTTATCGTAATCCACATTCTGATACAGGGATCACTAGGCCCTACACTGAGACCCACTCTCCAAGCTTTACCATACATCCCATCTCAAGACTATTAGGCCCAACGAAGAGAAATACACCTCTTGGCTTTACTGTATATCCTGCCATTCACCGACAAGGATTCCTAGGCCCACCGAGGCACATATTCCTGGATTAACCACAACCCAAAGTCAAGCTCAGGGGTTACTAGGCTAGTGGCTTTATGGTGATCCATAGTCTAGTTCAGGGGCCACTAGGCCATGTGTTTTTCATTTCAGAGATCCACCCCACTTATCTTGGAATCCATCCAAAAATCTAGCTCAACTGAAGTATCAAAACCCATCTCATCAAGGCTATCAGGAAATGGAAAGGCTAGGCTGAAAAACACTGTTACACCTGGAAAAACCATGCCATAAAAACAAAGAACCACATGAAATACCAAGCATGCCAAATCTAGCAAGGAAATCACACATGCAAATCAATACCTACAAATAACCCTGCTATAGCTACTTGATCCTGCTCTTCCTTGCTTGCTCCTTCCAAGTATGCCACACTCCTCCAAGAGTGCTCCAAGAAAACTCTAAGTGTCCAAGAGTATGAGAGAG
>APFE030251417.1:140422-169442 GCA_000404065.3 Pinus taeda
TAACCAGGGTTGTTACAACATATTTGATATCAATTTTTCCATCCTTAGTTGGTTGGGATCTCAATCAATAATGTGTACTGACATAATCTTTGATTGTTTCTCCACCACTCCTTGAACCAGAAAACGAAATAGGGGCACCTCGCCTTGACAGACCAATCAAAAAGTATATGTCCTCTACCTGTATGATGGACTCGTCGAACATCATGGGATTGAACCACTCCTTCTTAGGGTTTGTTAAACATATTAAGAGGGATTCATTCAAAGGATGAAATAATAGACCAAGCATGTGTTATAATTCTCAATTTTGTTAAAAAATAAATAGGTACTAACCAACAATGGTTGGGGAAATTAGGAAAATGGAATACTCCACCTATTATTGCAGTGAGTCACTCTTGAACATGACACTCTTCCACTTCATCTCCATGGTTATTGGGTTAGGAATCTTCTTTTCTTTTAGTTCATCATACCATTTTAGAGCCTCTATTTTTAGTTTTGGGTCAATGCTTCCAACTCCATTAAGTGTCGTCGATGTGTTCAAATCGGTGCGAGGAGGGAATGGGTCATTAGCGTCGGTCTTGTAAACTGGGGTAAAAGGAAGATTATTGGGAAATGATGCAAAAGGGAAATGTTCTGCTCATGAAGAGGGAAATAATGGGAGTCTATTCATGATGGGAAAGCATGTAGGGTTCACTATAGAGGTCCTTCAGGATCGAGGAACAGGGAGTACAAGGACCGTGAAAAAATGTTGTGTAACAGATGCTCCCTAAAGCATGAAGACCGAACTTAAGTGATGGGTGAAATGATTTACAAGTAGATGCGGGGAACCGAAGTCCATCATCGGAAAACTTGCAAGAAATCATAGATACATATACATCACTGAAACTCGGACAAATGATACATGAATCATGGTATGGACGCGACCATCCAGAGAAAGAACATGCAAATGGATCCAAGGCATGGGCATAACCATCCAATAAAGAGGATCATATCGAAACCAAGGTATGGTCGTACCCATCCAATAATGATAAGGATCACATATACCAACCCATGGTATTGTCGCAACCATCCATCTAAAAGAGACATGTACATCAGCATGTACATGTCACATTTCCTTGCAACCTGGACTTTAGTAATTTTAGCACAGGGTCTTGTGCTCCAACATGACCCGATCGAAGTACAAATTCTAACATGTGAATAAATGTGTTGAAGTCGAACATGCTAGAAATTCGCTCAATTATTGATGAATGATGTGAACCATTAACAAGCACGAGGGAAACCACCAATAATGACAATGGTTGTCAAGGTACTAGCAACAATCCACAGAATGTGAATAAGGAACTGAAGTCGAACACCTGTGAAATCACTAGATCGAAAGCCAATGATGTGAACTTGTCATCGAGTATGAATAACTTTCCATTAGGGAATTAAATCTCTAAGGTACTAGAAGGGAGTCTCCCAGATAGCTTCCTGGATAATGAGCTGAAGTCGACAGGAAGTGACCATGTCGAAGGAGGGCCATGATGTATCCCACATAATCGACATGGGACAAAGGGATACAATGATTATGGATGATATAGAGGATCAGGAATGGGTGTAACTGCAGAAGGACAACTCTTGAAAATATTGGTGACATGACTCCGGAGGTCATGATGACATGGCAGAGATCAAATGGAAGGAAATAATGAATGGCCCAACCCAGGAAAGTCAATGATGAAGCTAGGATATCCCAACCTGATAGGAAGTAGAAAGTGTCATGTTCAAGAGTTAGCTGCCGACACAACTGATAGAATTTCCCATTTCCCCCCACCATTTCTGGAAGGTACCCCAAATATTTTTTATCGCAAGCTTGAAGGGGCTAATATGTTCTTGCACCGTAAGTCCATCCTTCAGATGAATCTAGCCTAGTAAGATTAATGAGCCTAGGAAGGAGAAGCTCATGTTCATCATGGTGACAAATTTGATGTCATTTAATGTTTTAACAAGTCCAACAAAGGTGTAACTCAATATCTTTTTCATGTTTAGAGAGTTTGAAAAAGACACAGAAAAGAGAACTCCACATGGTCCCTTTTCGTACATTTGTGTATCTCGAGCCCAAAAAGGTAGAAAATGATAATTGAGAGAACTGCTTACCCATTTTAGTCAAGGAGTACCTTTTTCATAAATAGTTTATCCTAGCCCGAAAAAGGGGTAAACGCATACTGGGTAAATGATGTTTCGCAACCTTTAATGAGCTCAAAATGACAAGAGCTCGGCAATATTTTCGTGTTTAAAGAGTCGGAAAAGAGCTTGAAAGTGGACCCCCCATTTTTATTCTCTTTAACAAGTTAAAAAGGGAAAAATACTCGGTGATTTTTTTGTTTGAGTTTTTATGAGTTGAAAAGAGTTTAAATGTGACTCTAGTACCATCATCAACAGTCTGTCACCTATCGTTACACAAGAGACAAACGTGTTATCCAATTTCTAAGGTAAAATAGATGAAAATTACTTTTAAAACCCTAAAATATCATGAAAAATGAATAAAAGGGGGAAAAGTAAATAATTTTTTACCATTTTACCTTTTTACCTTGTGTGGATAAATTTTCACCCATTTGTGCGCTAGAATTTCAGGAGTAGATTGCGGCAGATCCAGGAGTCCATTCGATGATCTGTCAGTTGCAGGTAAGAGATGAGACCCTTAGCTTCATTTTTATGCTTGTTTTTCCTGTTTTTAACCATTTTTTGGATTTCTAGAGGAGATCCTAGCAAAAATCATTTGCCCTTGGTTGATGCCATTTCCAGGCATGGGATCGCGCTGATCGAGGGTCATTAACATGACCAAGTGAGTCGTCGGTGCTACTGTTTTTAAAACAGTCACGTCGCTGTCATGAATACAAAAATTTGATTTTGCTCTTGATTTCCCTTCTTTGAATCCAAATTTTCTCAGTCAAAGATGAACTTTGTTTCTATTCCATGGTTTTTGCAGGAAAAACACAGCAAAAATTGGTCAATTGGAAAGAACGTGAGCATGAGGCAATCGATTCACAGGCATTGGCAAACCCAAATTGTTTAAATTCCTTGATTAACTATGGGCTCAAATTCTTCCTCACACCGGGTCTTTGGGATTAACCCGAGCTACTGCAATATTTGATCAGTCTTTGGGACATTAACCGGGAAATTTTTGTGATCTGGGACAAGGAACTAGAATTAGAAACTTTTGACACCTATTTCATCACTAGACTGTCCCAAAGAGGGGAACCAGTCAATCTGTATGGGACCAAGCCTATTGGGGCAAGTGTGAACATGTTTCTTCTGGAACACTACCCAAAAGCATTGAAATAAAAAAGTGGCAAGGTTGATATCACGAGTGTTAATGACCTTGTATTGAGGTCACTTCTCTTGACCATAAACAGAGTGGTTGGGGCTCAGGCATTGCATGAGTCCAACAACTCCAAATTCCAATATGCTATAAATTGTACGCCATTGACTATCTTCAATTGGGCAGAAGCCATGAAGGTAAACATGAAGTGCTAGTTATCCAAAGCCAAGGCAAGAAACCTGAAGTAGTTCGGATAAGGCTCCGTTCTAGTGACCTTATTTTTGGAGTGGATCCCACTATTTCACTATCCGCTTTCAGAAGTGAACCTGTCATTTCCACGAGACCCACGGGTGGTCTGTTGGAGTGAATTGATGCCTAGAATCACTGGGGGCTAGCATATGTCATACAAGCCCACCTTCTTTTCATGGCTAAGGAATCAATTGATTGTAGTAGAGGATTAGCCCTATAGCGGTACCGACTTCCTGTGATCAAGATATGTTGCTCCTGGATGGAGAAGATTATGATGATGGAGGTAAGGAAAACAATTTTGATTTTTAATTTTTTCTTGTTTTTTGAAATATATGCATTCATGACATTTTGATTTTTGTAAACGCAAATGTGGGACCAGAGCAACCAGCCGGGATGTCCCCGATCGCCAAGTGCATTGCTTGACAGTTTGATATCGCTCCTTATCAGAAAGGAGTCGATAATGAGGAGGAAATCACTTGGAACCTTGAGGGATTGACCAGAGATCCAAAAGTATGCCAAGGTGGGTGACATCCCATGCCAGTATCAGCAGCACAGGGTGGGGGTATCAGATTGGATCCGCTGATTACTAGCTCGTGTAGTATGAGCAGTAACGTGCTATCATGAGCACCATGCCAAGTAGTCCATAGGTTTAGCAATATACAGTTTTGAGGCATGCGAGCCACGAATGTACTTATGAACACATATATTATTTCTGGGGGTTTTAATGTATGACACTCAAACATTATCGACATATATCTATCTATATATAATATATTATATATATATATATTATAATATATATATTATATAAATATATACATATTTTCTTGCTTACTATGATACAAACATTTTTGTTTTTTCAATATTTCCCAATGTATGTCGATCACCATAATTATCTAATGCAGATGTTAATGTATTCATGTGCCTAGGAATATGATGATATGTGATGTAATCAAAAATTATTTCTAAGAGACGAATATGCAAATAAATTATAAATATATGAGGGTTTCTAAGGGAATATTTCCTGTTGAGTTGAAGAACAAGAAGTTGTGAATCAAGGTTGACAACCAATTCCCGAATGTCAAGAGCAATGGCTTATGACAACAATTCAATAATTGTGCTATACTCAACAATGTTATTAGTTGTTTGACCAAAAAAAATACCTTGAAGATCAATCAACTCACCATGGGGTTCATAAATGGTCCACGCCACGAAGGATATATTCTGAGTACTACGGCAAGCACCATCGGCAAAACCGATGTGAGGATTCACAAACATATGCAAAGAAGGCGAAGACATAGTAACAAGGAAAGTTGCTTGAAAAACACACCAAACCTCACTGCACAAAAATGAATAACACACTATTGTACAAAAGTAGCCATGCAAGATGACTCAGTCATAGTACTTTTTGAGATACAACCCATTACAGGGCCTGTCTAAGGTATTTCTTTCATAATCAATCAACTCATAGGCCCCTTTTTGTAACACATGTTTAACAATGTAGGGCCCATGCCAGATGGGTTCAAATTTACCTGCCCCCAGCTTATCATTAGATTGGTCATATAGTAAAATCAAATTACCCTCATAAAAAGCACAAGGGGAGACTGACTGATCAGAATGGGACTTAACCCTTTTTTTCTATGTGTCAATGACTAAAGCAGAAAGATGACAAGTTTCGTCCAGTCATTCTAAATACAAGTGGCTTTCTTCTTGATGCGAGGTCTCGAGGAGAAGTTTGACAGATAGCTTGAGTGAGGGAATTTCACACTCAATCGGTAAAGTTGCTTCCAGACCATAGACTAGCTAGAAAGGGGTGAATCCAGTCGCGTCTTTGGTCGAGGTTCAGTAAGCCCACAGAGTTGAAAAAAGCATGAGATGCCAATTTGACTTGTGCATCCCAATGGTGCACTGAAGCATCGTAACCAAGACTTTGTTCACAGCTTCAACTTGGTCGTTGGCCTAAGGATAGTACGGGGTCAATCCATTGTGGCACAAGCTCAACGTAGAAGTCAGCTCAGCTATCATGTAATTGTGAAAATGGGAATCAT
Organism: Pinus taeda; assembly: GCA_000404065.3. Classification (NCBI taxonomy): domain Eukaryota; kingdom Viridiplantae; phylum Streptophyta; class Pinopsida; order Pinales; family Pinaceae; genus Pinus; species Pinus taeda. The sequence continues at coordinate 146,015 of APFE030251417.1, forward strand.
GGTCGGTGACAATGGCCTGAGGCACTCCAAACCTAGAAATAATGTGATTGAATAGAAATCGAGCCATTGTTTTACCATTAGCAAAATATGTAGGCATCAGTTAAGCCCATTTGGTGAATTAATCCACAGCAATGATAATATAACCATGCCCCCTAGCTGAACGAGGGTTACATGTCATATAGTCAATGCCCCATTTGGGAAAGGGACCAATGGTAATAATGTGGTGAAGGTGAGCAGGTGGAGCACACATTTTTCACTAACAAATCTGGCAATCATGGCATTTGCGAACAGCAAGGATGCAATCCTTAAAGATGGAGGACCATAAATAACCACTGCGGAGTATCTTTTGAGCAGTAGCACATCCGCCACATGCACCAGAATGATAGTCATTCAAGACTCTCTCAACCTCCTCGAGAGTTAGATATCGGCGTATAATTGAATCAACACTAACGTGGTATAAAGTATATCCAATGATGCAGTAAGGTTAGGATTGATTTCAAATGCATCAACGGTCATCCTTAGTCAACGCAGACTGAAAGGTGGATGTTTGGAGACATGCGGTGATATCATCGTATCAAGGATCGAGAGTGCTAATCAAAAAAAGAGTCCTGTCGGGAGCTACTCATCAGCACCAGCAAGAAGAGAAGCAGAGTGAAGAGATCAAATCAACTCAGTGAAGACAAGTTATTTCTTAGATTTGGAAGTAGTGAACACCAAATCGAAGTCCTAGAGGATGAAAATCCACTTGGAATACTTGCCCCCAAGAAACTAACGAGTCAAGATGTAAGTCATGGGGTTGCACTTGGATATCACAGTTGTAGTGCAAAGAATGTAATGCCAAAAGCGTTGAACAACTTGAACAACAGCCAAAGCCAACTTCTCAACATGAGCATAACGCATCTTAGCATCGAGGAGATTGCGATTGAGGTAGTAAATAACATGTTCATTACCTTCGTCATCGTCTTCTACCAACACCATAACGATGGGACTAGAGGTTGCAGCTAGATAAAGGAAATAATCGCGATGATAGTTTGAATGGTGCAGCAAAGGATCATTAATGAGGACAAATTTTAAATAATTGAAAGAGCTTTGGGAAACCTCATCCCAAATGAATAGCATTCCTTGCTTAAGAAACCAGGTGAACGGCGAAGCTAGCTTAGCATAGTTCGGTACAAAACGACGGAGAAAATTTGCATTCCCTTGCAGACTCTGTAGTTGATGCAATGAAGAGGGAGGGGATAAATTAACAATAGCCTCGACTTTAAGAGGTTCAAGATGAATTCTTTCTTTTGAAACAATAAAGCCGAGGAGACGTCCAGATTCGATGCAGAATACACACTTATGTGGATTCAGCCGAATGTTAGAGTTTCTATAGCGAAGAAAGATTTGTCGGAGATGATGAGGATGATCATGGCGCTTATGTGAATGAGTGGGAATATCATCTAAGTAAGGCTAAATGATTGTTCTAATGTCGTGGAATGCATAAGACATCGCTCTTTGAAATGTAGCCCGAGCATTCTTAAGGCCAAAAGGGAGATTTTTATATGCAAAAGTCCCCAACGGACATATAAAGGCTATCTTATCTTGATAAGCCGGTCCAATGTTTATCTGTTTGTAACCAAAAAAACCGTCCATAAAGGAAAATATTTCACTCCCACCGCATTCATCAATGATCTGTTCTATGAAAGGAGTGGGGTAATTACCCTCTGGACAGGCACAATTTAGGTCATGGTAATCAACGCAAATGTGAATAGTGCCTTGTTTCTTTGTCACCTGTACAATATTAGATACCCAATCTATAAGAGAGAATGGATAAATAATTCCATCTTTAAGAAGTTTTTCAACTTCACCCTTGATGGCAGCCACTTGTCTAGGGTGCACTGGATGAAGTCGTTGGCGAACGGGCTTCACATGAGGGAAAGTCAAAATTTCATGCACGAATATACTTGGGTCAATGGTTGATCCGAATTGGATCCATGAAGAATAATCAAACTACCATGACTGTATCAGATCGGGACAAACTTTGAATTCAAGAACACAAAGCGATCAGAAAAACCTCTGAACAGTAGCAGTTGGCAGCCAGTGTGGAACGACGAGGACCTTGATCAAAGCACGCTGACTGAGGCCCATGAAGACTGTGCAAGACGTGAAACTGGCACCTGGGAAGCCCGGATCAGGAAAAGGAGGCAGTTTCTGATGTGCTAATCGCACATCGTTGGGCAAAACCCCTCGAAATGGAAAGGTCCTAAAGTGCTCAGTCACATGGAAGCCGGGAAAATCCTGGGGAAAAGCGCAAAAGGCTAAAGGCGGGACCCACGCTCCAAAACTAGCAGTATATCGGGGGCACCCTTGGGAAATAAGCAAATTTTTCTGAAACCTCGTGATTCCATTCAGCACCCGATGCATGGCAGGTAGAGGAGAGAGAAAACTGCCACTCATCACACGCTATCAGTCAAGCAAGTCAACCGCACAAAATGAGCGAATGACGTTGGATCTGGGGGCTCCAGATCTAATGGTGGAGATCACGCCCAACGAAAGAACTGGATTTGACAGGGGATTAAGCCGAGATCTACAAGGATTTGAGGTCCGATTTGACCACGGAGGTGGTTGATGAATCATTTCCCGATGTAACCGAAGAACCGAACCGGCGAGGAAGAGCTAGCACAGTTCGTTGGAAGACAAGTGGCTACTCCCTGTGAGTCGCTCATGATGATGCAGACAGGGGATTGGAAGCGAATAGCAACAGGCGATCTGACAGAGGAAGAAAAGGAAGGGAACAGTCATGAGATCATTTGGCTTTAGAGCCATGAACAGAAAACAGAGAGAAAGGACACCAAGAGAGGACACCGAGAGGAAAAACTAGAGAGAAGAAGACAAAGACATAGAAAAGAAAAATATAGTGAAGCAAAAAGCAGAAAGACAGAGGGCTGAGCTGATCAAAGGCAGTGTCGAGCACCAGAGAGCTTGAGAGGTTCAAGCCATCCCCAAGAGGATCTGTCGAGAACTGAGCACCACATTGGGCTCCTCCCATTAAAGACCAGAAAAGTCAAGAGCTGGTAAGGAAAAGAGTTTGTGCACTCTAGTGGCTTGGGGAATCCAAGAACCACCCTGCTAAGAAATTCTGTTTCAGGAGACTCAGATTGAGCTCCTCATTGTAATTCTCTACTTTAACGACATAATAAAAGAAGGCCACCACTGAGAGCTTGACTGGAGATGCAGCCCTAGAGGATAGGGTGAACTCCTTATTAATTGTTGTGTTCTTGTATTTTACTACTGTATTTCTCTGTTGGTTTCCATTTTTCAGTGTCTATGAATTTTGCAATCTGATCGATCCGTTGCCTAAAATAACATAGATACACACCAGCACATGAGTCTGTAATACCTTCATTTAATAGTTAATTAACTGAGGTCACTCATAGGGTGATTTTTAGATCAAGTGGTATCAGAGCTCAACGTTGTAAGGTTAGACAAGCTTGTGTTGGTTTAGCTATGAATGCTCACTAGATAAAAGCTCAAATTAGGAGAAGGAGAGTTGGTCGAAACTAATCCTAAAATTGGGAGAGTCTATCCTCGGAAGACAATGTCAGAGGAAGGTCCTAAATTTGGGTCCATACCCTCAATTCGTAGAAATTTTTCTAGCCATAAAGTCCATGGTAGAAGAAATGCATAAGGACTTTAGAAAACAAAAGGATGAAGATTCATCAGGCTCTAAACAAGACAAAGGAGAAGATGAATCACATTTCCATGAACACTCCAAAGGAATAGGCAAAGAGGAAAACTTTCTCACACTTCCTGATAGCCCTAAAAATAAAGCATCTTTGATCAAGCTAGATGTTAAATTTGATTTGCCTATATAAGATGGAGAGTTAAATGCAGAAAAGTTGGACAGTTGGATTAGACAAATTGATGTATATTGCAGAGTGTAGAACATCGACTCAGATAAGAGAAAGATTCAGCTGGCAAGCCTACGCCTTGGAGGCACTGCCTTGGTTTGGTGGGAAGGCAGAACCCAAGCTAACATGAAAAGACATGGTAATACTATCTCTGTCTGAAGTGAATTTGTGTTTGTAATCAAAAAGCAGTTCTATCCATTAGCCTACATGCAACAGGCCATGATGAGTTGGCAATCTCTTCGGCAGTTGAAAGGGAAAAGTGTGCAAGGGTACGCTCAAGAATTTAGAAAGAGAGCACTGATTCTAGGAATCTCATTAGACTCACCAGAGACTTTGTTGAAGTACATTGGTGGTCTACACAGCTGCATGAGGCATACCATCCTCATGTTCAATCCCACTAGTATAGATGAGGTATCTGTACAATCTACTCATCTAGAAGCTAGAGGAAAGAATGGAAATCTAGAAGTTGGGGGACCATCCCAATCCACTGCAAGCAAGAGCAAGGAGAAAAGAAAGCAGAAGTGAAAAGCAAGGAAGACTAACACTGCACAGAAAAGCAAAGCTTCATGCACTCACTGTAAAAAGGATGGGCATGATGATGAGCATTGTTGGATTTTGCATCCAGAGCTGAGACCTAAGAAGTTTGAGGGCAAGAAGAAGAATACTGATGAAGCTATTCAGAAAGATTTGGGGTCAGACTCGAGAGATGAAACAACCATTGCAGCCACAAGTATAGAAGGTAAGAATTTTGAAGCATCCACTAGTAATTCTTCCCAATCTATTACTGATGAAGAAAATGAGAGAAAAAGACATGAGCTTTTCCATATTCGATTTATTTCCAAACATCAAAAGATTGATACTCTGTTTGATAATGGCTCACAAGTAAATTTAATTTCTGAAGAAATTGTAAAGAAATTGGGATTGTCAACTACACCTCACAAGAAACCATACCCATTAGGATGGTTGAATGATAAAGCACAACTACAAGTGACTAGACAGTGCAAACTCAAGTTTTCTTTTGGGTCAGCATTTGTAGATGAGGTTGAGTTAGACATAAATCCTTTGGATATATGTGGAATTGTTTTAGGAAGTCCTTACTTGTATGATAGAAAAGCTATTTTCTATAGAGCTGAGAACAAGTATCTACTTGTTAAAGATGGAATAGAATACTTTGTAAGAGCTCATAAGCTCAAGAATAATTATACTCTCATAAACTCAGGGCAAATGAAAAGAATGATAAATTCATGCAAACAATTCTTACTGATGGTTGTAAAGGAAAAGAAACCTGATAAAACCAATGTATTTGAGGGTTGTAATGCTAAACAGCAAGGTGATTTGGAAAAGGTTGTTTCAGAGTATGATATCTTGTTTCAAGAACCTAAAGGTTTGCCACCCAAAAAGTAAATAGTACATGATATTATTTTGTAGCAAGATGCTCCATTGCCTAACATTGGAATGTACAGGTTGTCTACTTTAGAGAATGCTGAAATCAAGAAGCAGGTGTAGAAGTTTCTTGAGAAAAGGTTCATCAGGCCTAGCACATCACCATGTGGATCACCAATCGTTTTGGTGAGAAATAAATATGGCTCATGGAGAACATGCATTGATTACCGAGCACTCAATAAGATAACAATCAAAAATTGTTATCCCCTTCCTCGCATAGATGATCTTTTAGATCAATTCAAAGAAGCTCTTTATTTCACCAAGCTAGACTTGCACAGTGAATACCATCAGGTCAGAGTTGCAGAACAAGATGCATGGAACACTGCTTTCAAAACAAAGCAGGGATTGTATGAGTGGCTCGTTATGCCTTTTGGTTTAACTAATGCTCCTGCTACTTTCATGAGATTAATGAATGATGTACTCGGACCTTTTCTTGATGATTTTGTTATTGTGTATCTAGATGACATTCTGATTTTTAGTAAAACGTGGGAAGAACACTTAAAGCATGCTAAGTAGACACTAAATGTTTTGAAAAGAGGAAAGCTTCATGTTAAACTCTCAAAATGTGAATTTGGTAAAACATCTCTAAATTATTTGGGTCATATAGTAGGGGGTGGTGAATTGAAGATAGATCCCTCTAAGGTGGCAGACATTATAAACTGGCCTAAACCCAAGTCTGCTACAGAAGTGAGAAACTTCTTAGGGGCAGCACAATATTGGAGGAAGTTCATTTCTAACTTTTCCTCAATTGCAGCTCCCTTACATGCTTTAACAGGACTGAACAAGGTGTTTCAGTGGGGAAGCAAACATCAGAAAGCCTTTGACACCTTGAAAGAAAAGATTTGTACAGCACCTGTACTAGCACTGCCTAATCTTCAAAGACGATTTGAGATCCAAACAGATTCCAGTGACTATGCCATGGGAGCAGTGTTGACACAGCACGGTAAACCCATATGTTATCATTCTGAGACTTTTAATTCTGCAGTAGTTAACTATACTACATATGATAAAGAATTGTATGCATTAGTTTAGAGTGTGAAAAAGTGGAAACATTACTTAATGGGAAAAGAGACAATAATACATACTGATCATCAACCACTTCAATATCTACACTCCCAAAATAAGTTGCAACCATCCAGACATTATAGGTGGATGGGTTTTCTACAACAGTTTCATTTAGTCATCAGATATAAAAAGGGTATACACAATAAAGTTGCAGACATGTTATCTAGACCCATTATAAATGTATCTACTATACTTAAGCATAATTTTGTGTTACATGAGAGTTGCATTGAACAATATGCTCAAGATATAGATTTCAAAGATGTATATGCAACTTTAAGTCAAGGAAAATGAGTAGAAGAATTGGATTATCATTTAAAGGACCGACTCTTATACCATTGTGGGAAACTTTGCATTCCACAAAATGAGAGAGTAAAGATAATTAGGGAAGCACACACTTCTCTGATATCAGATCACTTTGGGGTAAGTAAAATAGTTGCATAGCTACAAAGATTTTGTTATTGGCCAAAAATGAATGAGATAGTTTCTAGATATGTAAGAGGGTGTACTATGTGTGCTAAAAGCAAGCCCAGCGACAGAAAACTAGGCTTGTACACTCCATTACCAATACCTTCTCACTTTTGGGAAAGTGTTTCCATGGATTTCATTGGGGGACTCCCTAAATCTAGGAAAGGTCATGATTATTTGTATGTTGTTGTGGATAGGTTTATCAAAATATGTATTTTGATACTTGTAACAAATAAATTACAGCTGAACAAACTACAAAACTGTTCTTTGAACATGTATGGGTTCATTTTGGATTACCCACTTCCATTGTATCTGATCGAGACACCCGATTTGTGGGGAATTTTTGGTCAAGTCTGTGGGAACTGGTGGACACCAAACTGAAGAAAAGAAAAGCTTTTCATCCACAAACTGATGGCCAGACGGAAGTAGTTAACAAGACAGTGATCCAATTACTCAAAGGATATTGCAGCAAACATCCTAATATTTGGGATGAACATTTGTGTTATGTGCAGCATGCTTACAATAGAGCAAAACATTCTTCTACACAAAGATCTCCTTTTAAGACTTGTTTTGGTTTCACACCAAGGTCTCCTTTGGATTTTGTCTTTGGTAAGGATACCACAGTTGAGGGACATAGTGATGTGGACAGGGCAACTAAGTTCATTGAACAACTCCAGGAGATCCACCAGGAAATACAGGAACAGCTGGAAAAGAGCCAAGCCAAGTACAAGGCTAGGCATGACAAGCATCAGATGGAGCATAGTTTCCAAGTTGGTGACCAAGTCTGGTTGTACATCAGCAAGGACAGGATGCAAGGTGAAGGTAAAAAGCTAAAGCCTATCAGGTATGGACCTTTCAAAATACTTGAGAATATTGGTGAGAATGATTTTTGCCTTGACCTACCAACTTACATGCACATCTACTTAGTCGTGAATGTAGATTGCTTGACATTGTTTGAACCCTCACTAATTGAGGATCCCAAAGAGCAGAGTCAATTGCCTTCTATTGATGACCTGATACCTGAATATCTTAATGAATTACAGGAAGACACAGTTCTAGACATGAAGGTGAGGACGACGCGCAGAGGAGATGTTGAGTACCTCAAAGTAGGGCTCAAGGGTTCAAAGCTGAGCAGTGCAAAGTGGATTGAGATTGGACAAGTGAGACAATATTACCCTCACTTAGTCGATGCTTGAAAACCAACTTTTGGTGGACCAAAAGCTTTTTCAGTGGGAAGGCTGTGATCCGAATTGGATCCATGAAGAATAATCAACGTAACATGACTATATCAGATCAAGACAAACTTCGAATTCAAGAACACAAAGCGATCAGAAAAACCTCTTAATAGTGGCAGTTGGCAGCCAGCGTGGAACAATGAGGACCTCGGTCAAAGCGCGCTAACTGATGCCCATGGAGACTGTGCAGAAGGAGAAATTAGCACTTGGGAAGCCCGAATTGGGAAAAGGAGGCAGTTTCTGATGCGCGATTAACACTTAGCGCTAATCACGCATCGCTGGGCAAAACCCTCGAAATGGAAAGGTCCCGAAGTGCTCGGTCACATGGAAGTCAGGAAAACCATGGGGAAAAGTGCAAAAGGCTAAAGGTGGGACCTGCAGTCCAAAACTGGTGGTATATCGTGGGCACCCTTGGGCGACAAGCAGATTTGGCTGAAACCTAGTGATTCCATTTAGTGCCCGACTCATGTTAGGCGAAGGAGAGAGAAAATTTCCGCTCATCACACGCTATCGATCGAGCAAGTCAACCGCGTGAAATGAACGAATGACGCTGGATCTAGGGGCTCCAGATCTAATGGTGGATATCACGCCCGATGACAGAACCAGATTTGACAGGGGATTAAGCCGAGATCTACAAGGATTTGAGGTCCGATTTAACTATGAAGGTGTCGTATGAGTCATTTCCCGACATAACCGAAGAACTAAACCGACAAGGAAGAGCTGGCGCAGTTCATTGGAAGACAAGTGGCCAATCCCTGTGAGCCACTAATGATGATGCAGATAAGGGATTCCAAGCAAACAATAGCAGGAGATCCGACGGAGGAAGAAGAGGAAGCAAACAGTCATGAGATCGTTTGGCTTTAAAGCCATGAACAGAAAACAGAGAGAAAGGACACTGAGAGGGGACACCAAGAGGAAAAACCAGAGAGAAGAAGATGAATACAAAGAAAAGAAAAAGAAAATTAAGAAAAACGCAAAAAGACAGAGGGTCGAGCTAACCAAAGGCAGGGTCGAGCACGAGAGAGCTTGAGAGGTTCAAGCCATCCCTAAGAGGATCTATCGGGAATTGAGCACCACATTGGGCTCCTCCCATTAAAGACCAAAAAGTTCAAGAGCTGGTAAGGAAAAGAGTCTGTGCACTCTAGTGGCTTGGGGAATCCAAGAACCACCCTGCCAAGCAATTCTATTTCAGGAGACTTAGATTGAGCTCCTCATTGTAATTCTCTGCTTTAAAGACACAATAAAAGAAGGCCACCAATGAGATATGGACCAGATACATAGCCCTAGAGGATAGGGTGAACTCCTTATTAATTGTTGTGTTCTTGTATTTTCTTACTATATTTCTCTGTTTTTTTTATTTTTCAGTGTCTGTGTATTTTTCAATCTGATCGATCTGTTGCCTAAAATAACAGACACACACCAGCACATGAGTCTGTAATACCTTCATTTAATAGTTAATTAACTAAGGTCACTCATAGGGTGATTTTCAGATCAATGCCAGGCATTTATTCATATGAACACGTGAAAACATCTCGAAGTTATTGGAACAAATGAGTATAAAGGTTGATCTCATGAGGAGAACAAGCTACCCCAATATGGAAATTTTCAACGACACCTGGCTTGATAGAAATATCAATTGGCATCATTTGGGTAATGTTACCCAAGTTCCCTTCCAACCAAACTTCATGAGTCATGATCAACGTCTGAAGTGGTTGGGTCAGGAACTGAGAAGAGAACTTCTCAAGACAAGTAGACATGACCGTTGGGCCAGGCAAGAATGAGGAACGATGATGAGTGTCATTCCAAGGTACTTCCTCTAGAGACATAACTTCCATGATACTTTTGTCAGAAATAAAAGTCTCAGCTAAGGGATCAATAGATTCCGAAGAACCAAGCCATGGTGATTAAGAATATGTGTCAAGAGATGTACTCGAAATAGGATGATCGAAGGATACCGAAGTCGAAGCTGAAACAATCTCCACATAACTAATTTCATCAAGGCTTAACGGCATAACCTCGCCACATGTATCGATAAGATTCAGTGAGGGAATAACCCAGGGATTAGACTTGACCGTGATCATGTTGACAAAGGCAACATGCGGAGGTGGGAGCATAAAAATACCCATCAAGGTGGGATCTTTAAAAATTCCAGCCCCCACACTCTCATAAGGAGAACCAGTGTGCTTAACATAAGGAACATTACCATCCGAGGAGGAAGAGGCAAATAAGGACAGTTGGTCAACCGTGACAATCTTCCCTTGATGGGGAAAACAAATCATGCGAAAAAGGGAGGAGGCTACATCATGCATGCATGGGTCCAACGTTGTCTGAGTCAAATATTATAGTTAAGCTTAGCTTCAATAATATCTACTTCAACGTGTACTGTCTTACCCTCCAAAGTGATGGCAAGATTTGAAAGGACATTGAATGGTCACGAATTGCATCTGTCAAAAGCTTCCAAAGTGTTAGGGGACTGTTTCAGGGTAGGAGAACCAATAGCCTTCTAACAAGTGACAAACATGATGCAGGTAGAAGCACCTTCATCAATGACGATCCTATTAATGGTTTTCTAATTTATTATGACCTCAATGAGAAAGGAAATTTGATGAGGTAAATGCAAAATGTGGTTTTCCATATCAAAACAAATGAGATTAGAGTCAGTTGGATCAATACCTCCAATGTCCGACATTAATTCTTTCCATTGAGATGGAAAGCTTTGAAGGTCATCGAGAACAGACATAGATGATGGTGCCTGAGCCAAATCCTCAACAATATTATAATGCTAAGTGGCGTGAGCATTTGAATTGTATGAGGACTTTCGCAGCACACCTTGAGAAGTTGGTCAAATGGCGGAATCAAGATTGGGTCACTCTATATGGAGAGGACCGGAACTTGATGAGAGAGAGGAAAAGGGGGTACTTTCTTTCTCTTTCCCTACTATAGGGGTAGGTGTTTGATAATCTTTTGACCTGGTAGCCACATTCATAGGCATATTCATCATGAACACTTATGAACCTGAACAAGAAGATGACTAAGGCTGGTCTACCATTTGGGGCTGCTGAGATGGAAAGGGCTCTTTTAGGATAGTTGGGGTTCCTTTGAGAAAATGACTAACTTCAAACTGTTCGGGACAATATTTAGCATAGTGATCCTCCTCACAAATGAGGCATGAATACTTGGGCTTCCGTTGAGAAGCATCAGCAACAAACGAATTAGGAGGGCCCTATTTCGGGGCATCAGATTTATCCTTGCCTTTTCCTTTCTTTTTTTCTTTAGAGGATTTGTCTGTTGCAAAATACTAGACAGTGTGAACCTCAAAGGTTTTACTAGGACCAGGTGTATTTCAAGAGGAATCATTGGAAGTAGTGTTCGAGACTAACTTCTATTTGGAAGAAGATTTGGCGGAGGTCTGGGACACTAAAACAATCACTCCATCAATAGGCAGTGTAGCCGGAGACTTGGATGTTTCCATATCAAATGATGGTCTAGGCGCATCAGGTAACATGTCATATAATGTGTCAGATTACGAATAGATGAGGTCTAGATATTGGGCATGCACGATGGCTTGTTCCTTAGTGGCAAATTTGCTCATAGCAATGTCCTCAGCAATTTTACTAATGAACGATTTGGTGAACCATTTGGTCAACAACTGATCAGCAATCTTGAACTTGGCCAGGTGACTCTGACATCTCCATTCATGGATGTGATCGGAGATGTGGGTCGCAATGTCTTTCTTGAGTGATGTTAGGAGATGGGTGCCAGTTTCATAGTGAACCAACAGCTAGAAATGTGTGAGAAAGGCCATAACGAGAGTGTTATAGTCATGATAGGTACTTCGAGGAAGTTCGATGTACCACTTGGCTACAGCACCTATGAGAGTTTGTTGGAAAAGCCGAAGATGGATGGAATCATCAATGTACGAATTCGAGGAGCACTAGAGGTGATATGTCATCTTTTGGGCTTGTGGATCCTCTTTCGCTTTTCCTTCAATCTTCGAACAATCGCTCGTGATCTTGGATGGAATCGGAGGCTAGTATGGCAAATGAAGAATAGGTTCATTCGTGAGTCTAGACACATATGGCAACTCCAATGTGGCCAAGAATGGAAATTGGGTATTGAAAAGCATTTGAGGCCTATGAGTAGGCCCGAATTGCAGAACCCACCCTTGTTGGTAAGGATTTTGCCCCCATAGTGGAGGGTTTTGTCCATATGGCATTTGATTTTGCCCCCACTGTAGGTTACCTTGCCTGTAGGGAGGATTCTGAGCTTGATAGACTTAAAACTATCCAGCCATAGGTTGTTGATAAGAAACATATGGGTTAAAAGGTTGTTGAGCCTATTGACCTTGGACATATAGATTTTGCACCTGCTGCCCCTGGGCGTAAGATTTTTTAACCTATTTCCCCTAGACATAAGGGTTTTACACCAGCTATCCTTGGACATAAGGATTCTGGATCTAGTTCCCTTGGACATAAGGATTTTACACCTACTTCCCTTGGACATAGGGATTATGAACATGTTTCCCTTGGACATAAGTATTTTGGGCCTGCTGCTACAGGACTTGACCTTGACCTTGCCCTTGCAAAGGTTGACCCTATTGATATGAGTACAAGGGTTGTTGCTGCTTGGGTTGACTTTGTTGCTACAAGGGTTGACCTTTCATCTGTAAGGGTTGTCCCTGCAGCTACAGAGGTTGACCTTGTGAGGGCATAGATAGGGAGGAATGAGGAACATACTGTACCTACGGCTGCAAGGTTTGTTGCTACTATTTCAAGGGTTGCCCTTGCGATTGTTGCAATTGTCCTTGGTGCTGCACTGTCTACCCTTGCTCTTGCAAAATTTGTCCTTGCTGCTACAAGGGTACTTGGACAGATTCCTAAAAGTTCTTGAATTGGATATGGCCATATCCGCCAGGTGCGGTGAATGGACCAGGTTGAACATAAGGTCCATCTTGAGGAATGTAAGGCAGATGCACTATCGTTTGTGAACCATGTGGAACATAAGGAGGTTGGTATTGAACCTGAGCCACATACAGCTGGTGGTACTGGATGTTAGTTGACCCAGAAGGACCAACAAGGTTGAGTTGTTGGTACTAGACATTACTCGATCCAGCAGGACAAACAAGGTTCAAAATAACACCGGAAGAGGGTTGTTTCAGTTCAACCATGTGAGCTTGTGAGCCACTCACATTGGTTGTGCCAGACATCATAGAAATATTCAGATTCTACCCCAGGCATTGGCACGATCTGTCCATTTACTGCAGGGATCGAAGAACTGACAGATACTTGACTTAAAATTGTCGGTTGAATCGGATGAGTAACACAGACTGATAAAACAAGTGGATTTGGAATGATGGGTTGCACTGGAACTGAAGTGACTACAAAATGCACCATTGGCTAAGAGGTCAGGTTCTAAACAAATAGACCTGAGGTAGGCATAGCGCCAGATGGCCAGATAGGGTTGTGATATAATGATGAGGCACTAGGGGTGCCTGTCACCAACTGAGTTAACGAAACGTAATCACGAGGTAACTCAGGATGAACACTAGTCAGAATGATTCCTGTGAAAGGGAAACCTTCAGGAGGGAAGGATATCCCTACTCATCGACAATGTGAGGAGTTTGTGTAGTAGACACCTTCGAGTGACCTAGAGAGGAGACTTGGATCTCACCTTCTGATTCCATGGGTGGAAACAAACAGCAACAGACAACCGAAGATGTTCGAGGGGATATTTCAAAGGAATACTCGACTGATCGTATGGACTGTATGGACGCTGCGGTGATTTCACAACAGGATTGAACAAAAGATTTATAGGGTAAACAACCAGTCCTAGCCAACCTTCAGAAGTTGGTGGACTCTTCGGAGTCTGGATAGGATTATCTGGAGATTCTGAGCTAGATTTGTAAGGTGACCCAATATCCGAGGGAGAAGGAGGACGAGATGAAAAAGGTTGAATACTCAGAAAAATTCCAAGTTCAACACCTTGGTCCTCAAGTGACTATGGAAGCTCAAGGAGAGGCTCCTCAGATGATCTTTCAAATGGAGGAGAGGAAGAGGACCTGGGTGAACCTGATGGTTCAACCACAATGACTTTGTCTCAAATAACAAGAAGGGAGAGATTAATTTCAGGGCTTTTAAAGTGTATTTAAAAGGTATACTCACAATGTGGTCCAGAAAAATACTAACAGGAATGTTATGTGATCGTGGGAAACAAATTTTTAAGACGCTGAAACAAATTGGTGCTTTTTCATGTTTTAAGTGTCGAGAAAAAAGCAAATATGACTCTATCACTTTTGGTTTGAAACGAGATCAAAAGGACAAGCACTCGGTGATATTTTTATATTTAGGGAGTTAAAGAGATCAAAATGACTGCTCAGGATGATCTAAGAAAAAGGATTACCAGGTAACTGTGAACTACACAATACCACTTGGCAAACCGAAAAGTACGGGTAGAAAATCTCCCCGAATGTTGTGTTCAGTGTATCACATTTACAAGGCAGTAGACTTAGCTTCCAACAGATAAAGGATTGCAACCTAGTGGGGTCTCCCTTTATATACGCGATGATACGGGGAGAACAAGTCCGTACTAGCGATGTCTAGTGTCAAAGTGAATGACAGCTGCTAGGTTTAAAGACATCGGAACACGTCTCTAGCCTAGACCTTCTAAATGTGAGCGTTAAGTTTCAAGTGCGCCTTAGGTTAATTGAATTCATTTTAAATTTTATCTTGAAATTATGTCTCAATTTTCAGGCCTTATTGATTTGACTCGAAAAAACAAAATCCTATATGTAGCTAAATGAGACAAAAACCCTTTCAATTTGACGAATATTTACACTAATGAGAGTAGAGAAACCAATCAATGCAACAAACAAGCAACTGAAAGCAAGATGATCTTTTCACTACTTCGTTTTTGAAAACAAAATAATCAAAGTTCTTTCCACTTCCTATCTTTCCTATCAAATGCACTTCAAGTAGTCCTTTCAACAGTAAAAAGAATTCATTTCTTTTCGAATGAAAATGATGATGCAACTCTAATAATCAATGATGCTAGCTAATGTAACATATTGATTTAGAAAAATAGAATTATGTATTTTTCAATGGAATGATAAGATGATTTTTTTACATACACTTCAATGAAAAATTTCAAACAAGCAACATCAATCAAATACAAAACACAAAAAGAGAATTCTTTCCGAACCAATGATGCAAAGACTCAACCAAAAAAAATACGAGCAATGTAATCAATGCATGAAAAGAGACGCTTAATCAAGAGAAGAACAAACGAAACTTTTCAAACTTGTTTAATTGAAATCAAAGAGATACAAGGACTAAAAACAAAATGCATGGAGCAGCTAACAAAAAACTTGACTTGTTGAGCACACTAACAGTTGAATGCATGATGACCTAGATGCCCTAAATCCACAAACCATCCAAAGACTCAAAAAATCAAGTAAGGAAAAGGCAAACCAAACAAGCATGCAAACAAAGCTAATGAAGCTTTCCAGTCAGGGAGAACATAGGCAAAACAAGCTAAGAAGGTGAAAATAAGAGGAAAAGACACACTGGTTATGATCCAGGAGAAACCTTGATCTTCACCTACAAGAATTGGCGTGATTGCCTAACTGACAACAAGCGCCACAAGGGGGTATGACGTGACTGTTTTAAGACAAATTGTGTTGGTCGACATGACTGTCAGAAAATTAAACGTGCTGATCAAGGATTTCAAGAAAAAAATAAAAAATTTCAAAGGCCAAAACCAAACCTGCCACTGTAAATTTCAGACTTAGAGCAGTAAACTAGGAAAAGCATAGAAAACCAAAGGGAAAAGGTGGTACTACAAAATTTCACACAAACCATGAAATGAAAATCAATCAAACAAGAAGATTGGCTCCCTAGCGGAGTCACCAATTTGTGGTGTATGTAAATTCTCGATGCAGACAAAGACAATTCCTCTAGCCCGAGAGAGCGGGTCTAACCACAAACAAACAATCTAGTGAAAACTTCCTTAAGATAGAATCAAATAAGAGGGCCTACCTCTTAGAACACTATTCTGCTTGTTGGTGATCCTGCTTCCTTACTCCAACTATCTTTCATTGCCTTCCTTCGAATACCTGAAAAAAGCAAAGAAATAACAACAACAAATGTGATAGCATACAAATTGCATTCAGCCTACTTAAAAGGTCAAGGAATATTAAGCCATCAAATGTAAGATAATACTTAATGTAGGAAATCAATCAATAGTTGTATTCATATGTGTTCAAAAAGAGATTACAACCAAAGCTTTGACGTTGCAGGTATCGTCCGACGTATCTGGGTTCCCATACCTCTGCTATCATCTCATGAGTAGCCCCAACAATGGAATTTTTAAGGCTTATTCCCTTTAGTTCCAAACCAAACTAGACACACTATTCTCCCTCCACAAACATAAACTAGAAAGCTACAAGTTATACATATCTGGTTGGTTATTCAAGCTCCAAAAAAGACTAGTTCCGCTTGGAAAACTGGGAGTTTATATAGATTGGATGGAGGAGAGATGGTTCCTCTTATTATGGGAGAGGCTTTATCCCTTGGGTTTGTTCCATCCTAATAGTGGAAAGGAGCCCAAAGTGAATTCCTTGTCTCTATCTAGCCCAACCATTTACTAGTCTTCCGATATGAAGCTTCTAGACCTGAAAGCTTCGACCCCATATTTAAAAAGCTTTCCAAAAGAGGATCGGTGGGACTGAGAAAAGGCTCATTCATGTCATACGACTCTAGATCGGGTTTTAAACTCTACAAATCATCATGAGGAGGGAATGGATCATTAGCATCGGTCTTGTAAACTAGGGTAAAAGGAAGATTCTTGGGAAATGATGCAAAAGGGAAATGTTCTTCTCATGAAGAGGAACATAATGACAGTCTCTTCATGATGGGAAAGCATGTAGGGTTCACTGTAGAGGTCCTCCGGGATCGAGGAATGAGGAGTACATGGACAGTGTCAAAATGTTGTGTAACACATATATCAATGGAAGGTTTCCTTGCTCTTAGTGATAGGCTTCCATCACTGGCCTTTGACTAACAAATTTTGTCTGGTGTTTGACTTCAACTCATTCATTCACACCATACAAATTGTATTGCAATATCTTAAGAGTCATTAACATCATCATTGGTTTCTCTCGCATCTATTAACAACTTACATCATTAGACAGTAAGCGAATGGTGTCTACCATGTTCAATTTCAGCTCCTTTATTCACATGGTTAGACTCGTACATTGGACGATTGAGTGAACGAGATATGGGACCCGAGATCTAGTTCCATCCATCTAGGTTGCGATTTCAGGATTAATAAAAAATCACAATGTATGATGGCTATGATCATATAGATACTCATCCAATCATAGATCCACCTTTTTTCATTAGTGAACATGTCTACTTGATCATTGTACATGTAATGTTAGCTTATGTGTTGAATGCGAGTATGCCTCCCTCAGCAGACATATCATGATGTAAATGTATTGTAACAGTTGATGATCCGACCAGTTGTTTTATATCCAGACTTGTCACAAGGTAAATCACTTCATTCATTAGCCACTATTTTAGACTGTGTACTTTAGGGGGAAATCTATTATAGGTCATTTTGTCACATCTGGTCAATATGCCTACAAACTGGATCCATCGACATCCATGAGCACCTTGTCATCATCCCTACATAAAGCCCTAAGCATGAATCTCTTAAGTCCTCAAGTTTTTTACCTTTACTACTTCATTTCAATGCTTTTAAGCCCCAGTGCACCTTGGCCCCTTAGGGACCTTCTTTGAGTGGTAGGTTGCTCAGTTCTGCACCTGCTCTAATAAGAGAAAATTTTCCCTTTATGGGGGTAACTGATCAAGAAAATTTGGGAAAACTAAGAATAATCTCAAATATTTCTCTTCCATAAGCTTCCATGAGTTCTTATAACCATTTAATTTGGATAAGAACTTTGAATCCTATCTTCCCTACCTTGGAGCGTTCACCTTCTTCTCTCTTGAGCTCATCCTCCCATCAAGAGTGGATCTCAAGCCTAAATTTGTACATGGATAAGAATTCCTAAACTACCATCCTTTCCTATATATTTACTGCCATCCACAAGCTAGAAGTTGGATTTTGGATATTAATCATACCCTTATGATGTTTCTTTGATCATAAGAGAGACAACATTTCTTTGATGGACTTATGCACATGGAACAACATGAGAAGGATAAATGTTCATACAAGATTAGACTTCAAAAAGATTTAACTTAATGTTCATCTAGAATGAAATGTGAAGCTTTTTTTTGAATTCGAATAATTTAGGGGGTGTTATTTATTTAGTGGAAAGTTAAGATATTTATTGTACAAAGGGGTGAGCGATGCATTTTTCAAGAATTGGATTTATTGACATGATTTAACTTCTTGATCTTAGATCTTACTCATGATTGTTTGAAGCAATTCTTTTTAATATGGAATGGGTTTTCCCAATGTGTCATTCTTTTTAGTCTTTCTTGTTTGTTCATGACAGCTTGGAGTCTCATGTGATTTAACCTTTCTCACAATAAAAGATTTAATTTGAACTTTGAAATGTGGAAATATAAATTCTAGATTCTATTTCAAGAATAAGTTCAAAAATTTTGAGCAGCTTGCAACCTGATGCACAAGAGATTCTAATGCATGTGTACGGATGCAGACTTTATTATTTTTAAGGTTTTATGTTGATTTTTCATTTAGATTTTACTAGTTATACTACAATACAAACTATGATTGTTGTTAGATTTAGTATAGTGATTTCTACTTTGAGATGCATATTAACCCATCATTACCTTAATGGAATTCAAAGATTGGAAATCAACTTTGACATAATGAAATATTAAAAATAATTGTAATAATGTATTGTAATGAGATGCTTTAGTCATTCCACATTTGTCATTTTCATTCACTTTACCATTTTTATATTGTTAAATTCTCATTTATATATTTAAAAAAAAATCATTCTATTTCTTAAAAACACTATATTGAAAAAATTGCATTTACACTTTAAAAACACACCATCGTTTTATCAAACATTTAAGATATAAGTAAACCTTATACATTAAGTTATGGTGAATATTTACTCAAATACTCAATTGGGTATTCATTATTGTAGCATAGAAATAAATGTGGAAGCATAATAATTTGTTACATAGCCCTTGTATCACATTCATTTTTTTATTAGAGATCCATATGAAAAAATCCATTAATGGTCTTCATAACTGCAATGATGGTATTGCAAAATTAATTGATACAGTGATAATATTGCCCACTACAATGTTAGACTCTCGTGTACTCACTAAAACTAAAGTTGTTGATTTGTTAATTAGTTTTTTTCCTTAAGCCTAACCATTCAAAAAATATAACCTTTTTTGGTGGCTTCCCAACACCAATTCTAGTGCATCCAACTAGACGCCTTCTCCCACCCCATCTTGAGGGAATATGGCTCTCAAAGTTATTATATGTTGACTTGAATGCCAATGTGGAATGTACTCCATTGTCTTCACTTCACAATTGAAAAGTTTAACACAAATTGACCTCCCCCTCTCTAACTTCACCCTTGTGTTTAGCAACCAAACTCAATATAATTCTTATGTAGTCATCCAATAAAGGAAGAGGTTTCAACACAGCCCCTAGTGAAAGTTTATTCATATGATCATGCTCATGAATAATCAACTTGAAAAGGGTGTAAGTTTCACTGAAATGCTAAAGTTTCAACCACATATTCAATTCAAAAGAAGCTTATTAACATCATTGAGTTTCAAGCCATCAGAGATAAATGAGATGTATACTCGTTATAATTGATGCAAGTAAAGCATGTGATGATTTTCACCTCACACTCACTTTCAAAATTGTGAAAATTACAAGATACCATTCTCCTCATTTGGGAATTAGAGAAGAAGGAATTGGGAAATAGATCAACATTGGTGTTGATTGGAGTTACAAATATTTTCTAATTTTTAACTCTATCCTAGGAGTTTTGTTATCTTTTCCGGCCTAAGGCCGAGATGTCATTTTAGGACTTTTCAAGGAAATGGACTTTGAAGCAAGGAGAAATTTTTCATATTCTATGCTTTGGTGCTTTTAATTATTAGAATTGTTTATTGTAACTGCCCCCAGTTGATTTTCCATGTAAATAAAATAAGATGAAGGTCATGGGACACGTATTCCAAGTTGAATGGTGGGAAAACATTATAGTGGGCATCACTAGTGGTTTATTTATGGCTATGGAAATTGGAAAAGCCAAGAGGAAATAATTGGCATTTAATTATGAAAATAAAGAATAATAGGAGGAAAGGAAGGTGAAGAGACATAGATTGCATGCAAAGGGAAATTAGAGGAAAAATGAAGGAAATTTAAGAAAAAGGAGACATCAATGATCAAAAGGCACATAAGAATCAGTTGACATATTTTTCTTAGCTTTTGATCAAGATCAACAAAGGAAAGAAAACAAGCACTCAAACAAACACTCAAGGAAAGAAAAGGTGCACAAGGGAAAGCTTGGACATCGATAAGTAAGGACAAAAATTAGTTGCGGATTGCAGGTAAGAGTGTGCATATGAGATTTAGCACGTTGGTTTCTAGATGCATGGTATATACATGTGGTCCTTAGTTATGTGTTGTCATTAGCATGGATATTTTCCTAGAGTGACAATGATTTCATCCTTTCCTTGTCATTTCCTAGATAGCCATGGTGTTGTGGGTTTCCCAATTATTTTTCTAATTGGTTCTTAGGTTCCCTAAGTCTATGGGTTGGAACAAGCACTTTGGAGCCCTATAACAACATGGGCTGAGTTACTAGTTCCTGGATCCTATAGGCTGGGAGATATGCTCTGGAGCCTTGTGGGTTGAGTTACTAGTCCCTGGAGCCGCAGGTTGGAATAAATTCTATGGAGCCCTGATTAGTTGTGGGTTGAATTACTAGTTCTTGGAGCCTTGGACAACTTGGGTAGACACAAATCTAGTTGAAGATAATGGTTTCTGAACCAAATAGGTGAGGTCACTATGGTTGAGGGTTGAGGTGGTTGGACTCTGGAAGCCCTAGTTAGTTTTATTTTGGTTCAACCCATATGATCCCATTTTCATGCTTGGAATATGGCATAGTGGTGATTAGTTGAAAGAGATATTTGGTTCAACCCAATCTATGATTGGGTGGTACATGGAAGTCTTTGACTTGGTTGGTTGGTATGAGCATTTGTAGTGATTATTCTATGATTTAATGGTTGTTTTCCATGGTTTCCATTATTTTTATATGTTGGTTATATGATGTATTCTATGTATGGATGTTGAAATGTTTTAATAAGTATTTGAATCATTAATGAATGCATGGGCTAACAAGTGTTTTTGAAGCTACTTGAAAGGGAATTACACCTTCTTGGTGATTCTTAGATGAAATTTAGAGGTTTATGATTAGATATGAATTCATGACCTATATCTTACAAGTTTACCATATGTTTGATGAAATTTCTATTGTCTACTAGGCATGTCTAGGTCAAGATATTATTCAAGTTTGAACGTTTGGAATTATTATCATCTTAATCATGATTCTGGAAAGTTACAGGTAGTTCTAGGAAATGGCCTAGAGGCTAGCCTGAAAAGGTGGCACGGACCCTAGAACCGCATGGAGACAAGATTATGGGTGTGGTTGGAGCCTCATAATAACATGCATGTTGTGTTGTGGGTGTGGTTAGGGTGTTAGGGTTATAGAAAAGTAGTTCCAACTTAGGATCTAATCACCATAAGTTGTGGACTAACTTTTGGGTGATCTAGTGCTTCTGAAATGTATTAATAAGTTCTTAGATTGTAGGCCCCACTTCCATAACTGGAACTTGGAGGTCGAGTCATGTCATAGTAGCACTCAGCTCATGT
This sequence comes from Pinus taeda, assembly GCA_000404065.3. Taxonomy (NCBI): domain Eukaryota; kingdom Viridiplantae; phylum Streptophyta; class Pinopsida; order Pinales; family Pinaceae; genus Pinus; species Pinus taeda. Next base: position 168,006 of record APFE030251417.1, read on the forward strand.
TTATCCTGGAGAGCTTGTAAAATCAGGTAAATGTGGGAGGAGGAATTTATAGAGTGGTATCAGAGCGAGCTTGCAGCACTAGACCTTGGGGTAAAAGCATATCATCTTACAAGTTTACATGTTTGGCATTCAAGTAGGATGGTTAATGATTATTATATGCATCACCGTTATATGCATGCTTGTCAATGTTGTTGTGGTTACATTCATGATATATGCTATTTGATCAATGCAGTTATATTCACATGCATCAGTTATTCATACAGAGAGTTAACTTGTTGCTATATCCACTGTAGTCATATGCATGAGGATTATTGTCATTACGGTTAAGTTCTTGATAAAATCATGTATTGTGCTAATCTGGATTGAGTTGTGCAGATGTGATGGCCTCACTTGAGACACACTAAGGTATGATTTTAATTATTTCTTTTATTTGGTTTAGGGTGAATGCATGAAGATGGGTTACACTTTTGGGCCAAATATGGCAATGAAATTTCAAGTTTTTCCTTTTTTATCGAATTGAAGCCCTCAAAATTCATATAAGCACTGTGAATTTTGATTTGAAGTTAAAAAAAAAAAAAAAAAAAATGTGTAGAATTATTTTTTTGTCCTAATGACATTTTTTTCAAAAATATTTAGTGTCATATAATATGCCAATTTTCCATTAAATGAAATGCTTCTCCTTGCAAATTTTCACACATATTAAGAGGTATGTGTGTGTTCACGTGCATAACTTAGCTAAATATTGCAATTTAATATATATATATATATATATATATATAGGAGAGAGAAGAGAGAGAGAGAGAGAGATATAGATAGATAATAGAATAGATATAGATATATGGCATGATCTACGAGGAGGAGACTAAGTTTTCATATTAAATTTTATTTTTTTATGCAAAATTATATTTTGTTATTATTTTTCAAAGTTGGCAAAGTAATATTTCAAATTCATTTTGCAGGCATATGTGTTCGCATAAGGTTTTTTTCAACTATTTAAATAAATTGAAAAAACAAGAGTACCTGTTTGAAGTGGACTCGTAAACAAAGATAGTAGTATTTTTTGAATTTTTTTCGCTGTGTATATTTATGATATTGATTTTGTATTCAACCTCTTTAAAATTGTTCAAAAAATTGTTAAGCATTATGTTTAAAAGAAATTAGTTGAAAAATATCATATGAATTCAAAAATGTCAAAGTCATATGCCATTGGATAAAGGATTCCTTCATGAATACAACATGATCAACTCTTTGACCTATGGACAAATTCTACCCTAAGTCCACTAAGCTACAAAATGGTGTTGCAGGAAATTTTGTAGAAGGGGCATTGAAAGTGTGGATTTTAGGACTTCAAAGGCTTGATTGAGCACTAAGCGTTTAAATTTAAATCTAAATAGCTTGATCGAGGGTTCCATAAACCATCGATCAAGCCATATACAT
>APFE030251417.1:169462-226323 GCA_000404065.3 Pinus taeda
AATATTTTTAAAATTTTGAAGTAATCATAACTTAAAGGTACCTAAAACCTAAACAGTTTCAATTGGAAGATATGAAGTGCTCTATGTATCTCTAATGGAGATATTTGGACCATTAATATTTTGGAAAAACACATATTTGAAATCTTTCATTTGAAATATGTATTATATAAAAAAACTGCATTGTTGTACGACATTAAAATATAGAGGAGAGAGAGTGTGAGAGAAGGGTAGGAGAGAGAGGGGAACAAAAATATGGAGAGAGGGAGAGGAGGAGAGAGTCTCTGATAAAGAGAGGGAGCTTGAGAGATGGAATTGGAGGAAAATATAGGGAAGGAAGAAGTTCAAGACATATATAGAGAGAAATGTGGAGAGAGAGAGAGAGAGGGAGTGGCCATAAGGGAGAGATGGAGAGAGAGTGTGTATGTTTGGGGGTGAGGGAGAAATACAAAGAAGGAGAGATGGAGAGAAGGGGGAGAGAGAATGAGAGAGGGAGGGAGATATTATACAGATTTGAAGGATGAAGCTTGAGAGAGAGAGAGAGAGAGAGAGACGATGAGGAAAGACAAAGGGAGGTGGGAGAGAAAGGAAGAGAGATAGGACTTGAGAGTTAGGGAGAGAGAGAGAGATGGAGTTGGAGAGGGAGAGCGAGGGAGGTAAGAAGAAATAAATATAGAGAGATAAAGGTGGAGAGGGAGAGAGAGGGAGTGACAAAGGAGATGGGGAGAGAGGGAGAGAGGAGAGTAGGAGGGAAGAGATATAGAAGGGAAGATGAAGGGAGAGAAGGGGAAGAGAGAGATAGTGGGGGAGAGGGAGAGGGACGGAGATATAGATAAATATGGAGAAATAATGTATATGTTTGCGGGGTGATATAGAGAGATGAAGAAGGAGAGATAGAGGGAGATAGAGATATAGATGGAAGGGGGGGAGAGGGAAGAAGAGAGAGATAGAGAGAGGGAGGGAGAGATAAAAAGTCATGGAGAGAGAGACAGAGTGTGTGTCTGGGGGGGTGAGATAGAGAGACAAAGAAGGAGAGATGGAGGTATATATCTATATAGATGTAGGGGGGAGAGAAAAAGAAGAAAATTGCTTCCACTAGATGCATTGATTTCAATGTACAAATGTTGATTTCTAATCCTATTTGATTTATTGCATTAAATGCGTTGATTTTTGTGTAGATGTTGATTTCTAATTCTATTTCATTGCTTGAATTAGATGCATTAATTTCATTAAAGATGTTAATTTATAATCTTGTTTGATTGATCTTGCATTAGATGCATTGATTTCAATGTAGATTTTGATTCATAATCCTATGTGGTTGTTAGCACTAGATGCATTGATTTCAGTGTAGATGTTGATTTCTAATCCTATTTGATTTCTTGCAACACTAGATGCATTGATTTCAGTTTAGATATTGATTTCTAATCCTATTTGACTGTTTGCATCAGATGCATTGATTTTAGTGTAGATGTTTATTTTTGATTTGATGTAACTAGATATATGGTGTACATTAATTTCAAGGTAATTAGTTTAACATTGTGCATTTATTTCAGCGTAAGCACAAAAAAATTATTAACAACATGAATTATGACTAAGATTTTGTAGATAACCTCAAACAAAATAAAATCGAATAAACCTTGTAATTGTAACTTTTACATCTCCACATCTTTTAAAATTGAATACAACTTATTTCAATCATATTTGAGTTTTTAAAAATTGAATAAAACTTATTTCTATCATAAGGAATAGATTGAAATTCTAGGATAACTACTTGAAAATTTAGGAAAGTTGATAACATTATATAAAATTATAGAAATGCTTTCATATATTGCTTTTTGACATATATAATAAATTTCAAATAATTTGAGTTATATCATGTTATGACTAAGCTCTTGTAGATAATCTCAAAAGAAATAATGATGAATAAAACTTGTTTTTTGTTTACATGATATCTTTTAAAATTGAATAAAACATATTTCAATCATATTTGTGTTTTTTAATTGAACCTTGAGATAAGAAATTGATTGAAATATTTAAAAACATTGACCATGCAATGGTATATGGGTGGGTCATAAATTTCATATATATATTTTTTATTATAATATGTATAGCTTTATTGTTCAGTTAATTTATTTTTAAAATGGAATTGTAATAACATACATGTTGATTGCACTAAAAGGCACTTTCTACAAGCGAATATGAAGCATGATTGCAATTATTTCCATGCTCAATATTAAATTGATACATGATATATTTTAGTTCATTTTAAATATCAAAGTGACTTGCATCATAGCTTAAGATTGTACTTATTTTCTTAGCCTATGAAACTGGAAATCAAAAATATTATATTTTACTAATAAATGTTATAATATATAGATTTTTCTTTCAATTTGCAAAATAATTTTAACAGATCCATAAACTTAAAAAATTAATGGGGATCCATAAACAAGATTAATACAAATCCATACACTAAAATAATGAATATATATATCAATAAACTATCCATATGAAAATATATACAAATTAAAAATATCACGTGAACATCCATAAACTGAAATAATAAACATCCATAAACTAAAATAATGTCCATGTACATCCATAAACTTTCCATGTATGAAAATATAAAAAGATTGTATCACATGTGAATGTTCCCTATGAAATGAGCCTGAAAATATACAAACTATCCACTCTAAGTGTTGTTAGGTTCCTATACCAATAGGAATCATAATTTTGAATGACTAAGGTTAAGCCTTATAATATTGTACATACCTTTGCCTTCTGCAAATGTTTTCTAATATTAAAATATTAAAAAATGTAAAGAGGGTATGTCCTAAAAGAAAAATCAAAGGACAAAAATAATGAAAAAGGTCAAAAAAAAAGAAAGATACATGAACCCCAAAAGACAAAAACAGACCATGAAAGTGTGCAAGTCAAAATGCCACTACTATTTACTTTCATGCATAATAATGATTGTGTGTAGCTTGTCACTCATGCCACAATCCATGTTAATCAAACTTTTTAATCTTGATTATATCAGGCTTTAAATTTATGCTAATAGTTAGAGAATAATATCTAGTTAAACAGTTTAATCTTGGCAGATCATTAGATAGGTAGAGAAAATAAAAGGAGCTCATTAGTTTAATCTGAGCCCTTGGATGATATAAGTTAGAATTAGATAATCTACTTTGTAAAAGAAAAGGATTGATAAGGGTTTGCTAGCCTAAATTCACCCAAATAAAATGAAGAAAAATGGGTAGGGTAAGTAAATGGGTAAGTAGAAGAAAGGTTGCACAAATGTCAAGTGATTACTCATGTTTAAATGCATCTTCCAAATGTTCATAAGCAGTAAACAAAGCAAAGACAATGGTTCACAATATGGTTTATTTAACATCCCCTCATTCATTTTACCCCTTTGCTTCATTAATTTCCCATAAATAAGTTCTAGTACTTAAAACCTTTAAGTCAAAGGGGCTCAGAGCATATCTTTCACCTTTGGAGGGACCGGACCCTCGGCTTGATGACTTATGGGACTAAGTGCCAGAATCCCCTTCATCAAAAATTCATCTCCCTTCATATCCCCTCATTGCCCTAATAAAACCACACTTTCCTATGGTTGATACCATATACCTAGGGAAAGTGACCTAGGAAAAGTGACCCCCCCATTCCCGTATAAAACCCTTTCACACAAAAAACCCACAAAAAAGCCTTTTTTCCTAAGTATAAATCAAAATGCACAATCACATACACTTTACTCATTTTTTACTTAGGAAAACCCACTCCGTCGTCGCTTTCATATTAAATAATTGACTTTATTATATAAACCCATTATAACCCTTTTCTCGTAAATATTTAAAACCCCATATAAAATACCCCTGATCCCTTAGTTTTCATAAAAACTAGTATAAACTACCCCTTATCCCGATATAACTTCACTTAATTTACCTAACCCCGATAAAACTTAACTTAATCCCGCATCGGCCTCACCCAACTCCCTAATCCCTCATTAAGCCCAGCCTGATCATTTTAAACCTGTGATTTATCCCTAAGCTAATCCCAATACCACCGTAATTAAACCCCTGGGCCACCCATCAACTCCCGTCATTTCCCCCCATGCAGCTCTTCCACAGGACTATCATTGATCATCAACCCCCCAACATCCAACGATGCACAACCATATCAGTCGTGCCTGATGTTTGAACGATAACCACCCGATAAAGTGGTTTTCCCCTGACCCCCGATGGCTACATGTCAGATGATGTATGGCATTGGATGACCCCTCCTGAATACTGTTGGCACCACAAAATCGATGCAATGGCCCTCCAAAAACCGCTTCCCATACTTAATCGAAAAAAAGTCAACTGTTCATCCAAAAGTGAAACCTGCCAAAATTAAGCATTTTCTCTATAAAAAGCTGCAAAGCTCTCTTTCTCCCTTTCTGTGAAAACTCTGTGAACCATTGCAATGCCTGCGAACGCCAAATTTCCCACCAAACTTTCAAGACTACTCTAAAAGACGCCACATACAACCCAGCTAACTTTGCAGTCCGTACCAAGACCAAGCCAACCACTCCCGCTGTAGTAAACCATCAATTTTAGAGCCAATTCGCCCAATTCCAGGTATTTCACCACGAATTACCTCTTACCCCTACAAAACCTTTAGCTTATGTAGTGTTTTGATTTAAAAATTGAGTAAGAATACTGCCAATTTTAAATTGTTTCCCTAAACCCTCTGAAAGTCCCAAAACCTTTGCTAAAACCCCCAGAGCCTAATTCAAATCCACAAGAACTGAATTATCGTTGCCCCTATTGCCATGGACATCAGACCCATTATCACTCCTCACTTAGACTTGGACCACCTTCCCCTGGATGACAAGGATTTCCAAATCAAAGATACCACTGCCATAGAGCTTCTGCTAAAAATTCATTGTTTAAGCAAAGACAGACACTTGAACCATACAAATGATATTGGCCTCTAGGAGTCTAATATACCTAGATACAAGTTCCTCTACGTCCATATTTTTCCAGAAGTTGTTCATATGTGTTATGCATGCTACGTCCCTAGCCATAGAGACATAATGTCTCTTGACCAGAAGGTTTTATTCACTATCACAGCTAAGTCCATTAATGAAATGTTGCAATTCCAACCAGGGCCAAACCTAACCCCACTCTCAATTGGGGACCTGTTGGACCAATATCCCAAGCTAATCCCTACAAAATTGGCCAAGTGTTCCAGACCTTCATTAGAGAGGAAAAACACATCCCCAAGGACCCCCCTCCATATGTGGTAGTTATTTTCTCTAAATGGAACCAAAAATTTGTAACCATGATATCATGTGTTTTGGGTTACACTACAAGTGAATATATTGATGAAATTATTCTTGCTTTCATTTCCATTATACCCCAGGACAGCCTCCTACAACCACATATGACTTTGCCACATTCATAGCTGATAGAATGCATGAGCAGTTGACAAGAATGGGCAATGAGAGAGTTTTCAAATACTCCTCTGTATTGTACCATCTATTTTTGTATTATCAACCAAATAAGTTCCCTTTCACTCTCCATAAGCTTGACACCAGGGGCTAGCCCAGATCTGTCATTTTTTGGACCCCACTTTTCCATGAGTTTAGATCACCATATACATACTCAGACTTCATAGATTCTTTTGTGCATCCAATCATGACTATGCTCACTAGGAATCCTCCACCTAGGATAAGCCCATAGATAAAAAGAGTCCTCCAGCTTTCCAAGCAAACCAAAGTGGGTGATTGGTACCTTTACCAAAACCACACAGAAATAAGAATATATGGTTGCCTACTTGCACCATATAAGTTTCCAAGATACCTCCCTATGAGGCTATTTGCCTTAGAATATTACAGATAGATCATAAATGCAGATGAAGTCAACTTTGTCAATGCTAAGAAGAAGGCCTATTTCAAAATCAAAGACAAATTAGGTCCCTTAATATGAAATTCTAGAGAGGCAGGGAAAGAGGCAGACTTGATCCTGCAAACAATGAAATTCCAAAGGAGTTTTGTATGGAGATATGACCCTTTGGAAGTCATTACCAAGAAAAGGAAAAAGGTCAAGCTAGGACCTTTTATCCACCACCCCATACCAGAAATAGAGACATATGCCAATCAAACATAATGGGTGAAAAATACTTTAGTAGACAGAGATAGCACAAGGGTAGATGTAGAAAATGCTCTGATTGATTTGGAAAAGCAGCTTGATGAGAGCTCTTTTCTGCAGGTACCAGAAGAGAAAGAAAGAGCCATGAACACCCCTCCAATCATGTATACTCCTCATAATGAGGAGAAAAATCCAAAAAGAAACAGAGAGGGAGGTTCCACTTCAACAATGGACATCTCTAATCTGCAGCAGGAAACAAATCACAAGAAGAGGCAAAGGCTCAATCTGGCCTCTAAACAGGAATATACGGAAGGATCAGCACAGGTAACCAACACAGAGGTAGATAGAAGTAGGCCCACAACTCCATCTGAAGACATATAAGAGCCTTCCACATCACAGACTCAAATATTGGAAAGGCAACTTAGTGTGGAAGTGTATTCCTTCAGTAGGCCTATTGACAAAGACCAAGACATAAAGGAAAGGTATAAAGAAATCAAAATTAGGAATGATAAACTCAAATCTTAGACTTATGCTCAATACCAAAAGCTCACTCCCACAAATCAAACAAGGTTGATGTCAACTTTTGACATCAAGGAGGGAAACCTGCAAATTTCCTTTATCAAACCTACAGCACAACAACCCAAGACATCATCAGATTTCAATAAGGTTGACTTTTAAGTATTGGTTAGGGATATTCATCCCACAGCCCAAATAGAACTGCATAAATAGGCTGGGGAGATGATATACTCCACCCTGACAGGTAAATCCATAGCTGCCCATCAACTGCAAAACTCATTGACCAACATTTCATCTCAATATCAGTTGGAGAAGGCCTTCTCATAGGCCATGGATACTACGATCAAGTCCTTAGAGGACTTAATGATTGAATTGGGACACAATTCCAAAGATATCAAAGCTACAAAGCAGCTTATAAAGAATAAAAATGATGATATTTCTACACTTAAGAGGCAATTAAAAATACCCCAGCTGCAACATCCTCAAACTCTTGAAGTCTTAGAAAGCCAAACCAGACATGAGGAGTTGATGGACTTGGTCCTAAAGCTTAATTATCAATTAAAGGAGACATAAAAGGATTTGGAAACTTTAATTCAATTGAAGCAAAGTGACTTGGCCACAACTTTTAAAGATGTCATCCCTACAGTATCTACAGCAGTCCCTTCCACACTAGTAGTATCACTAGCACCTACAACTCCACCTGCCACAACATTTTCAATCACAACAACAGGTGCATCAGGAGAAAAATCAACAGAATTAGTTAAAGCCATGGAATAAATGTCTATCTAGGCTACAGAAATGAACAGAGTTAGAGAAAAGGTGGCAAGTTTAGAAACTGACTACAAACTTACCCAAATTAAGCAAAAGAAAGACACACAAAAGACCCAAAGAATGAGTGAAAGAATCAAAGTCATCAAGAAATACTTAACATTGGAAAAAACCCCTCGACAAGCTAAGGAGTTGTTATGGACCAATATCATTGAGTCTACCAATGATATTTGGCCATCTATTCAAGTTATTTTTTAGTAGACAAAATTGATCAAGATAGCTACAGAAGCTATCCAAAAGGTCAAAGAAGAATTGGGAGACATGCCCAAGGATGCCAATAGACTCATCCACTTCCTCAACAACAAAAATGGGTATGAACTTCATGAGCTTGATATAGAAGATAGAACTGAGACCATTTTCAAAATAAGGAAGGTCTTGTCTAAAAGGAACCTAATGCTTAATTTAGAGGGAAAATGCCACAACATGCAGGTAGCCATTGTTAGGTTCATGGCTAAATTCCAAATTTTGAGGGAGAAAGGATTACCCAGTCCATTGGTTATCAATGAAAAAATTATGACACAACAAGACTATGATAAGAGACTTAGGCAGTTGGCCAAAGAACAAGCTAGGACTTTATCAATAAAAGCACTGCCAACAAGAAAAGTTTTGTACAATATGTTTGAGAACTTGTTTTTCCTCCAGCATGAGTTAAAACATTTTTTCATCACCAAGCCTAATTTTTCCAAGTATACCGAGGTTGATGAGATATATAGGAGAATGATGAATGTCAAGTTACCTAATGCTGAATGATGGGAAAAAATGACTAATTTACTGTGAGAAATTTACAGTGAAAAACTTATTGCACAGTAAAAGTAGACTGCCAGGTAAAGAGATGAAGACAGGTCAGCGTGGTTAAAGAGTATCAGTGCCAAAGAGTATCAAGTGAAAGACAAAGGTTAAAGAAGATTCCAACATAGAAGAACACAATAGCAAGCCAGCATCAAGGGCTTAAAAAACCAACCATAAAAGCCAACAGCACCACAATAAAAGGGACACCATGAAGCAGTTCAATAGCTGCCTCTATCTTCTAGCTAGAAGATATTTGTATTTCCTAGATTAAATCTCAAGTTAGTTTGAGATATTTTGTAATAAACTTTTGTATAAATACTTCATAAATCGAAGTATGTAGGGTGGATTCTTATACATTTCTATAGACTTCTTGATCTAAAGATTGTAAAGCTTTTGGAGCATTGACTGAACCAGCAAGCTAGATTAATGAATAAAGACCAAATATTTCAAACGATTCATGTGTTGAGCAAAGTGTAGACAAGTATTCTCTCACGTTTTTGTTATCTTCTTTAAAGTTTTCCATTATGTTTATCTTAATCTGAATGCTATAATATGGAATAATATTTCAGAATTTTCTTAATTGCACTATGTTTTAACTGTTCGGCATTTAAATTTTTTCGACTCAAATCTAAGTTAAGGAATTCTTAATTGCTCCTTAGTTTAGGTTGTCTCTCTTTAATCTATAGAAAAGGATTCTTAATTGCCCTTTGTTTCTGATTACCTCCTTTTCCTTGTTTAAATCCCGGTCTGAGAATTCTCAATTGCTCTCTCACCTTGGTTCAAACCATTTCACACCTCTGCTCCAAAGACCTGCACATTATTCTGCTATCTTGCCCTTTGAATATTCCCTTTAGTGAGTTAATCCTAGCTTTGTTGCCCTTATGTTGACTCCATAGCCCAATAGTCCAAAGACCTCATTCTATCCATATGTTTTAAGGATTGCACTATCCAAATATTCAATACAAATCAAAAAACCCCCTGAACCTTCAAAACTAGCCTAAAATCCCAACAAACAAAGCTAAATTATATAAAGAGAGCCCTCTCTAAGCCATAGGTTAGCTAGAACCTATGCTTAAAAGTTGGTTTGTGGTTACCTCGGCCATTTTCTTTCTTGTGATAACTTCTAGAGAAAATTCTAGGTGATAACATAGTGGTGACCATACTGGGAAGTCAAATCCTCAGTCCTAATAAAGCTTTAAGAAAACCCTAAATCTTCATTTTAAGCCTCTTAAAGTCATTTGTTAGAATTTATCTTATAAAATGTCACAAAAACAACAAAAATTTTTGAAATTTTGGCTTCCAGGAAGACTCATTTCACTAGGGCTACAAACCCAAACATTGCCCCAGAAGTTGATAATCCCAACCTGATTTCAAGAAAATCCAAAAAAGAAGAAAGTCCAGTTAGCCATATACCATTAGTTAAAGCTAATTCATGTCCTGATGAATGGTTATTTTTAGAAGATCTTCCCTTTGATGTGTCATTTGAATAGTCATTATTTAGAACAAAATCTAAAAGTGCACTCAGTGAAACTGTGCTAGATCTTGAATTTGTTGCAGACCTTGAAATTCAACTCGCCAACAAATCCATCGATGAATATATTCTAAAATCTCCTCAATCATCTATTAATACTACCACATCCCCTGAGATTTTTGAACAATCATCTAATATTTCAAGTTCACCAGTGTTCCCTTCTACTTCTACAGTAATACTTGCTCAAGTCCATTCTTTACCACCATTCATACCTACTCTCCCTCACTAACCTATCATTACCCATCTAGCACCTTCCAGTCCTAGTTCATCATCCACTACTGCATCATCTTTCAGTACCTCAACTCCACATCTTAACCCCTGCCAGCTTATAGCCATGGAAAATAGATATGCTCCTCTCGTGTTACCTGCTCAACTTGATGCTATGCCAACATACTACCAAAGTAAAATCGTTCAATTTGATAGCACAGGACACTACACTACACAGCAACATGTTAACAAGACAACCGATTACTTTGAGTTCCATGAAATTGACACAGATAATGTTCAAATGAGACTCTTTGCCCAGTCTTTAGCTGGTGATGTTAGGAAATGGTTCAAGTCATTTCCTGCTAATAGTATTGATAGTTTAGAGACATTTCACCTGCAATTTTTGAATAGATGGGAAAAGAAAAAGAATCCCTTACAAATCCTTTCCGGGTACGAAAATATTAGAAGAGGACCAAATGAAACTATTCAAGGTTACTACACTAGATTTAACAATATATATAAAGCAATCCCTGTAAATATGAGACACCCACCTGACTTAGCTTTAATAAAATTCCCTGATGGTTTTGACACAGATATAGCATACCAACTCAGGAAAAGGAACACCCCAACATTAGAAGATATGAAAAGTGTAACAGTTAGTGTAGAGGCTAATTTATTAGCTAAAAGGGCTAGAGTTAGGAATGAAAGAAGAGGAACTGCTAAAGATGAGCCTTTACCCTTTGACATTAAAATAGATAGTTTAGCTAAATGCATGGAAAAGTTAATAGATAGAATAGAGAATATGGAGAGAAAGCCTCAATGGAATAACCAACAAGCGCCTCCAGTTAGAAACCCAAATTTTAGGAAAAATAAAAACCAACACATTGGAAAAAATGGGCTGGATCAAAACATTAGGCCTCCTTTTAAAGAAAATTATGCAGAAACATCCCAGCCTGAAGATCAAGAACAAGATACACAGATCAACTTAATGGGGATAAGTGATGATGACACTATCCTTCTGACCCAAGATGAACAGGAACTATATATGCTGCAGCAGTTACAAATACAGTCTAGGGAGTTATTTGATTATAAACAGGGGTATGATTCTGCCATTTTTGAAGTTCATAAACAATCCAATCTAAGAAGAAAAAAGAACATTGATATCCCTGACCAAACTATAAGAAAACAACACAGAATCAACCAAAGAAAATAAAGGAAGCCCTTGTTTCAAAGGTCCTCCAAATTCTCACTAGGAAAAATCTAGCGCCTTTTGGTCCCAAAATTATAGAAATAACCTCTGACCCACCATCTACTAATCAACCTTCCACCTCAATTCCACTTAAGGAACCAGTAGACAAAACTCAAAACATTAGATTTGAAAATCCACACAACGAAGTCCCCAATAAGGTAAAAGAAGACAAGTCCGCTCAAATCCTTGCATCAAAAGTTCAAAACCCACAAACAGAAAAAGTTTCTTCACCTTTCAATCTGGGAGCAAAGATAGCAAAGCTAAAGATTTCAATTCCCTTAATAGAACTAATCAAGAATGAAACTTACAAATCACAAATAAACCAGACCCTGAACATTGCTAAAAATGAGGATTCAGTCAATTTGTTTAATGACCAACCAAAACTCATATTTGGTCCAGCAATTAATGGCAAACCATTAGGAGGAGGAGTTCCACCTTTCTACATCAGCCTTAGTATCCATGATAAAATCCTATATAATTCAATGTTGGACTCTGGTGCCCCTTACAATTTAATTCCTAAATCAGTAATGGAAAAATTAAACCTATACATTACAAGGCCTTACAAGGACCTATTTTGATTTGACTCCAATCAAGTGCAGTGTCTAGGATTAATTAAAGACCTTTGTGCTACTTTAGTCCAATATCCTGCCAAGAGCATCCTTATGGATATTGTGGTTGCTAACATCCCACCAAAGTATGGCATGTTGTTATCCAGATCATGGGGAGCCAAACTTCAGGGATCCTTACAAGTAGATATGTCATATGCAACAATTTCTATTTTTGGACAACCTAAGAAACTGTACCATGAAACCTTAATGAAATATATGGTATGTAGCCAGGATCGGCCTCAAAACTTTCCTATCTACTCCATACATTCAGATATAGATTCTTTTATCCTCTATAATTTTGATCAAACACAAGAAGGAATTTCAAACAATATTAATGCAGAACCAAAAGAAATTGCAGTTTCTACGCAAAAATAAACTATCCAAACTATAGAACTATTCAATGAACAAAATGGTCAAATTGTTGTAACTAAGGAAAAGTTGGTTGCACCAGATAGTGAAAATTATGAGCATGAGATATTATGGCATATTGAATTTGATGGGTCAGTAAATAAGTTAGGAGCAGGAGCAGGAGTGTGGATATACAATTTATAAAATAATTATTCAAAAGGCCATGCATATAGACTAAATTTTAAATGTACCAATAATATGGCCAAGTACGAAGCATTAATTTTAGGTCTCAAGCTAGTTAGGAATTTAGGAGCTAAAAGAGTTTCTGTCATGGGAGACTCTGAACTAATTGTAAAACAAATTGATGTTTTATATATGACTAAAGACCCTAGATTAAGTTGTTATAGAGATACTATTGTAGAAATACTTAACACTTTCCTAGAAACAAAGCTTGCAGTAATTCCTAGAAAACACAATTTGCAAGCTCATAGTTTAGGAATGTTTGTCGGCACCTGCATTACCTTTCCAACATAACCATCAGTACACTGCTGAATTTAGACAAAGACCTGTAATTCTAGACAATTTGAAAAACTAGCAAATATTCTCTAATGATAAACAGATAAATAACTTTTTAATTTCAGAGGAAGAATTTGTAAATAACAATATAAATACTGATACATCCATAGTTCCTGACACAAAGGATGAAATAAGGATAAATGCGATAGAAGGTGAAGAAATATATAGATTAAACCCTACTAGATTTACCAAATCAAATGTAGATAACCTAGAGCAAGTTGAGATTGATGAAATAATCAGTGAAGAAAACGAAGTAATTGATCTCAAAGATATTTTTTTACCAAAGGGATTAACCCATCTAGAAGATTTATTTGATTCTAATGATGTTCCTAGGAAATCTAAAATGGAACCTTTGAAGTTTGATATAGAATAATGTAATCTAGGCATCGAGGAAAATCCTAAATTGATAAAACTTTTGAAATCATTGCCCACAACCGAAAAAGTAAAATACATTGAGTTACTGAAAGAGTTTCAGGATATCTTTTTCTGGAGTTATGAGGACCTCAAATCCTATGACACCAACATCATCCAACACGCAATTCCCATTAAATAAAATTAAATGCCTTTTAGACAAAAACTTAGAAGGATTAATCTTGTCTTATTACCTTCCATTGAAAAAGAAATTCAAAGAATGTACGATGCCAAAATAATTACACCAATCAGATTTTCTGATTGGGTCTCAAACTTAGTGCCAACTAAAAAGAAAACTGGTAAGATCAGACTCTGTGTAGATCTCAGAAACCTCAACAAAGTGTCACTAAAGGACAATTACCCTCTCCCCAAAATGGACCACATTTTACAAAGGGTGGTTGGGTCAACTAGAATCTCATTATTGGATGGATTTTCTGGTTATAATCAAATTTTGGTTCATCTTGATGACCAACACAAAACTACCTTTACTACTCCTTGGGGCACATTTATGTATGTGAAAATGCCTTTTGGGCCGATGAATGCAGGAGCCACTTTCCAGAGGGCTATAGATATAGCCTTTGCAAAAGAAATTCATGATTTCCTTGTCATATATCTAGATGATATTAATGTGTTTTCAAAATCTGACAATCAACATTTGGATCATTTAAGGCAGGTTTTTACTAAATGCAGGAAATTTGGAATCTCCTTAAACCCCAAGAAGTCTTTGTCTGGGTTAGAAGAAGGGAAGTTGTTAGGTCATATAATTTCAAAAGATGGTATAAGAATAGACCCTGCGAGAATAGAAGCCATCTTGCAAATTCAACACCCTAGGAGAATTAGAGAAATACAAGATTTCTTAGGGAAAATTAACTTTCTTAGAAGATTTATATCTAATCTAACATAATTAATTAGATCACTAAACAATATGCAAAAGAAATATTCGACCATAAAATGGACCTTCGAGGTTAAAAAATCCTTTGAAGACATCAAACTGGCCTTAACTAAAACACTTATGTTAGGCAGTCCTAAATTTGATAGAGATTTCATTATGTTTTCCTTTGCTTCTGAGCACACAATTGCTACAATTCTACTGCAGAAAAATGACCAGGGCTATGAACAACCCATTGCCTTCTTTAGTAAAGCCCTAAGAGATGCCCCCTTAAAATATATAATTGAAAAAACAAGCATTGGCTTTAGTCAAAGCCATTAAGGACTTTAGGGTATACATCTTATATTCTCATATAGTAGCCTATTAGAGGTGATTTTAGGGGCGAATGTTCGCCCTTTGGGGGAATTAAGGGGTTTTAAATTTTTAGTGGGCGAATATTTTGTATCATAGTACATTTTTACAAATCACCTCAAATAGCCCACCTTATTTTAAGGGAGAGGGTAAAAAAGGTAAATTTAGCCCTTGAAATTAGGAGTTACAACCTTCTGTTCGCCCATTTTCAAGAATAGGTTTTATTTAAGTGAATCCATTCGCCCATTTTCAAGAATAGGTTTTATTTTAGTGAATCCTATGGGCCAAATACCATATTTATAAAAGAGGTATCGTAAATTAATAAAAATATAAATAAATGAGAAGTATGGTAAATAAATAAAACATTTTTTATATTTACTCCATAAGTCACCTTATATACATGCAAGGGTGTAAACAAATAAAATATAAGTAAAGTGGAGGTATGGTAAATAAATAAAACGTCTTTTTATACTTACTCAAAAGGTATTGTAAATAAATAAAAATATAAATAAACTAGACGTATGGTAAATAAATAAAACCTCTTTTTATATATTTAGTCCATAACCCTCGTTCTATTTATGAAGGCTCAAAAAAGAGGTTTTATTTAAGTGAATCCTATGGCCAAATACCATATTTGTAAAAGAGGTATGGTAAATTAATAAAAATATAAATAAACGAGAGGTATGGTAAACAAATAAAACATTTTTTTATATTTACTCCATAAGTCACTTTATATTGACGAACACTCAAAAAATGGGTTATATTTAGGTGAAACCTATGGGCAAAATACTATGGGACAAATACCATGGACTAGATTGTTATTAATACCATGCAAAAAAACATTATTAACCCTAATATTAGTATTAATAAAAATTAAAATGGCACATGGTATTCACCCATGGTATTCACCAAAATGGCACATGGTATTGACCCATGGTATTCACCTGGAATGTAGCCTATTTAAATGGGGAATTAAACCAGCATAGATCCATCTTTAGTCTCGATCTACTAACCCCCCAGAGGTATAAAATATCGTGATATGCAAACTAGCATAGAGTGAAAGAATATTTGATCCCTCTCAGGGCTTGGTGGATCAAGAGTGAAAATGGATGTTGTAAATATTTGATCCCTCTCAGGGCTTGGTGGATCAAGAGTGAAAATGGATGTTGTAATTTAATGTATGTTAAACATTTTAGCTTGGTTAAAATAAAAAATAAAATAAAAATCAACTCTTAATTTTATTAATTTTTACAAATTACTAATAGTACTTTTTAAGCTCCAGGTTTATGATAACCCATGGTATTGACCCATGGTAATACCAAGATCTTACAAGATTTTATAATTGAGTAAAATATTTATCATGCTTGGTGAAAGATTCGCCAAAAAATTATATATACATATTATATTATTGATAAAATCACCTTCCATTTTTCCTATATACGATGGAGATTCACCCATTTATTATACATATAAATTTAAGGGGGGTTCTTAAAATTTTCCCTGCTCACAAAATTTTAAATCAACATGCTTCAAACCTGGCAATAAATTTCTTGAGTGAAAAATCTATAGAAATTTTGAATAATATGACACTTATTCACAGAGGTTATCCCGATTATACACTAATTGTGGAATACATGCATAATATAACCTCCTCTGCGTTGATCATCAATTTAGCAGTATTAAGAAACATTCATATGTGCACATTGAAGCATCAATCACACATATCAACACAGTATGTACCCGGGGAAAGCATAAAGATGAAAACCCCCAACTATCTGTATATTATATTGATTGAGAACATGTAACAATACATAGTACAATACTCCTCGCAAGTACTCAGCACTATCTCCACATGTTACACACAAACTAGCTCAGATCTGAATCAATCACTGGCTCAAATCTCCTCTGTTGCTTGCTTGCCTCCACTGTGCAATCCTGCATGAGAATATTGATGAATGAATTGATCCAAATTCATATTTCCCTTAGATATACCATGCAATCCTCATTGGCAATACTCAATCCATGCATGTGCAAATCTCATGCACAACTATAGTCACAACTCGCAGTTGTCTTTCCCTTTCACTCACCTCTAACACTTGTCTCCACTGAACTGTCCATGCACTGAGTTAACTGATGTATTCTTCAGGTTATTTATGAGTTAATAATTAGTGAATTAATTAATAACTAATTCACATCACTCAACATTAGTCTATTTGTTAGTTATTCTAACTACAACTAGTTCAACTAAGTCAAACTGAACACAACTCCATCAACTCCTGATCCAACTCCATAGAACTCAATCACTGAAGTCCTCCATGAAATAGCTCAAGTAACCCATAAGAAACACATATTTCCTTTTGGCAGCTGCATGTGCCACATTCGTAGCTCGAATTGAAGTGCTCCAAGAGGATAAGATAATGTTTATAGTCCAAATATTATTAAGAGCTAATAATATTCGACTGTTCTATATTTAGACTGGTAGTCTAAAAATAGACTCTGCCCATATGTCTAAAAATAGAAGTCCATCTATTTTTACCAACCTGACCAATCATCCACAAATAGCATTCTGCAACTCATAGACCATGATCCATATGTCTAAAAATAGACATAGTCTAAAAATAGACTTTGCGCCAAAAATAGCCTGCGGGCCCACTTAGTGAAGGTGACTTCTTTCCACTAAGCTCCATCATCTTGTTGCATTTTCAACACTCCTTCTCAAAAAGATATGGATTATCCGTAACCCCTATCATGTAACTTTGGAATGTTCTGCATGCAAGATATCTGCCCGGTCTACTTGCTCCAACAACACTTGGAACAAAAACACTCCCAACTGAACACTCTATTGGGCTAGGAACATACTTTGATGCTGAAGTTCTACATGCTGTTGACAAGTGCTCTCTCTCTGACATCTGTGCTACTGCAACATATCCATGCATCTCGCACCATTGCACACCTCTCTGTGCTACCTATCACTATGAAAAACACTTGTGCCTCTCGCATTATTGCAGCCTGCTAGCTATGCACTGTCCTGGGATTCCCTGCACTGTCGCTCTCTCTGCCACTCCATCAACATTTGTCTCTACCCAATTAGTCAGTTCTTGCTACTCCACATCAGGGCTCTTTTAGCAAGGTCTCATCCAAGAGGTTGGGTACCTCAAGGATCGTGCCCCTCCTCCTTGGGACGATCACTCTATATCGCCCCACCTCCTACCTGGAGGTATGGCTACATGTGATCCCTCAGCCGACCTAGCTCGAAGTTTCCCCCTATTGGAGGTCTTTGCATGAGTAGATTTCTCTACTTGATCTCCTCTCAGCTTCTCTAGTTGTGGCTGCTCCACAACCTCCTGAAGCTGCTGCACCAATCGTGGCTCCTCCACAATTGTCTGAGACTTCTCTTGGCTCTGCATGTTGAGAGGTAATATACCCTACCTCTCAACCACCAAGTCTCCATCATTTTCCTTGCTACTCAAGGCTTTGCATGCATCTTGAACCTCAAGAGCATACTGGTTCTTGACCCGTGAACCAATCTGCTTCACCTGTCTAGTGATGATGTGTCTAAGGAAAACCTTTCCCTCTCTAAAGACTACATCATAGCCTCTGTCTTCCAGCATCACGATTGACACCAAGTTTCTCTTCAGTCCTGGTACATACTTGACATCGGTCAGGGTAAGGTGAGCTCCATGCTCCCTCTGAAAAATAACCGTGCCTACACCTGAGACACTATACTTCTATCATTACCCATCGCTATGAGTATATGGAGATATTTTTCCTCCAAAGTAAACTGAAAACTGTTGTCACCGTCATGTGAAAGAAGCTCATTATCAAGAAACCAACCACTTTCCCATCATGGATGGAACCATGCATGCGAAGAAGTGTGAAATCCAACTCAAACTGTGAAGCAAGTGCCTCACCTTTAGATCCTTCCCCGGATCCCTTCTTGGATTTCCTCCATGGGTAATTTGAGGCATAATGGCCCACCTCATGACAACGAAATCATCACACTTTCGATTTGTCAACCTTCTTCCCATCATTGGAAGATCTGGATTCAGAAAGAGAAACCTTCTCCTTTCCCTTCTTTTCCTTACTCGCTAAGGCACGGTTCTCCTCATCATGCATAGATGAAGAACTTTCTCTGGTGTTCTGCCTGATCTCCTCTTGCACAAGATCTAACCAAAGTCTCTCCCATCCTGGAAATTTCTCCCGACCATTGACAGAGTCTTGATAGGAATGCCAACTCTTCGAAAGACCAAGCAGAGCCAAGCTCACCAAGTCCTCATCATCGACAGTCACCCCCACATTTCCCAGCTCATCCCAGCATTGGGTGAAATTCATGAGATACTGGGGCATACTATCTCCATTCTCACAATTAATGTTTCTGAGTTTATCCTTGAGCACCATTCCACCAGCTCAAAACTCAACCGCTTCTGATAAAAAATTCGTGAGAACAAAGTATTTCTCGTACATAGATCGACTGTATGGGCATTCACCAGATATCTCACCTTTCAAAAGAAGGATGAATCTAGAGGCTACCTGGCCCAATTATAGACTCTGCCCGAAGAAATAAAATTTAAACACTTTCTGAATAATAGATTCGATGATCAATCCTCGCTTTGATATCCTGTAGAAATCTCTTCTACAAATCAACCAGCTCTGATACCATGTAGAAATTTTGAATAATATGACACTTATTCATAGATATTATCCCGATTATACACTAATTGCAGAATACATGCATAATACATAACCTCCTCTACGTTGATCATCAATTTAGCAGTATTAAGAAACATTCACATGCGCACATTGAAGCATCAATCACACATATCAACACAGTATGTACCGAGGGAAAGAATAAAACTAAAAACCCCCAACTATCTATATATTATACTGATTGAGAACATGTAACAATACATATTACAATACTCCTCGCAAGTACTCAGCACTATCTCCACCTGTTACACACAAAATAGCTCAGATCTAAATCAATCACTAGCTCAAACCTCCTCTATTGCTTGCCTGCCTCCACTGTGCAATCTTGCATGAGAATACTGATGAATGAATTGATCCAAATTCATATTTCCCTTGGATATACCATGCAATCCTCATTGGTAATACTCAATCCATGCATGTGCAAATCTCATGCACAACTATAGTCACAACTGACAACTGTCTTGCCCTTTCACTCACCTCTAACGCTTGTCTCCACTGAACTGTCCATACACTTAGTTAACTGATGTATTCTTTAGTTGATTTATGAGTTAATAATTAGAGAATTAATTAATAACTAATTCACATCACTCAACATTAGTCTATTTGTCAGTTAGACTAACTACAACTAGTTCAACTAAGTCAAACTGAACACAACTCCATCAACTGCCGATCCAACTCGATAGAACTCAATCACTGAAGTGCTCCATGCAATAGCTCAAGTAACCCATAAGAAACACATATTTCCTTCTAGAAGTTGCATGAGCCATATCCGTAGCTCGAACTAAAGTGCTCCAAAAGGATAAGATAATGTTTATAGTCCAAATATTATTAAGAGCTAATAATATTCGAATGTTCTATATTTCGACTGGCAGTCTAAAAATAGATTCCGCCCATATGTCTAAAAATAGAAGTCCATCTATTTTTACCAACCTGACCAATCATCCACAATTATCATCCTGCAACTCATAGACCATGATCCATATGTCTAAAAATAGACATAGTCTAAAAATAGACATACTCTAAAAATAGACTTTGCGCCAAAAATAGCCTGTGGGCCCACCTAGTGAAGGCGACTTCTTTCCACTAAGCTCCATCATCTTGTTTCATTTTCAACATAATCTGCATCCCTTTCTCACTCATGTGCCTGAGCCTATGATGCCACAATGTCATATCTTCTCCTGTAGAGGTTAAAGTATTAACAAAATGAGAAATACCATTCCATAAGTACAATGTACCAACCTTTTCTCCTTTCTCTATTAACAAGGATCCTTTAGTGTCCTTCCAGGTTTTATCTGTGAAAGTAGTTACACAACCTTCACCTCCCAACTGCCCTGTTGAAATCAGATTTATCTTCAAATTTGGAACATGCCTTACCTCCTTCAGTAGCCATTGATTTCCATTCTTCTATTTTATGAAAATTGTACCCATTCCAATGATTTTACAGGGTTTATCATCACCCAATCAAACTTGTCCAAAATCTCCTTGAACATAATCATGAAAATGTTTCTTATCAATTGTGGCATGGAGTGAGGCCCCTGAATCTACCACCCAGGCATCAATAATATTTTCTAGTGAAAGAATCAAGGCATATTGCAACACATCACTTGTTACATTTGCTTCATGATTAGTTTCTTTTTGCGCGTCTCCTTCTTTTCCTTTCCAAGACTTGCAGTCTTTGTTTAGGTTTCCTTTCTTCCTGCATTTCTAGCACACTATCCCCGATCTGGACTTGGATCTACCTTTTCTTGACTTACTGTGATATCCTGGGCTCTTTCCTCTTTCCATTTTTCTTCCCTAGTCTCTGCAGTCAAAGCATTACTTTAATGTCTCACCGGAGCTTTTCCATCGCATTTCCTACACTAAAGGATTGCACTTTCAACATCTATCAAACTTTAACAGTACTAGATCTAGAGACAGAGTTGAGTTACTAATGGCCATACTAAACCATTCCAACTTTTTGGCAATGAGCACAAGAATAACAGAGTTCTAAACTTCATCATCAAAGTTTACCCCTACAGAACTTAACTGACTTGTAACTGTATTAAAATCATTTAAATGGTCTGCAACAGATCCACCTTCTAACATCTTCATATTAAATAAATGCTTCATAAGAAATACCTTGTTTGAGGCCGAGGGTTTTTCATATAGTTTGGCCAATGCTGACATTAAACCCTCTGTTGTCATTTCCTTTGAAATATTAAATGCTATTGATGCCACTAGGCACAACCATATTGTTCCAAGTGCCTTTCTGTTGAGAATATTCCATTTTGTGTCTGTCATACTCGTTGGCTTCTTTGTCTTTCCACTCAATGGTAGCTACAGATCTTTCTAATACAGATAATCTTCCATCTGCATCTTCCATAGCTAGTAGTTTTGGCCATTGAATTTTCTGACCCTAAACCTACCATCTTTTTCCATTGCTCCCACTCGAACTAGGAACACTTCTCTCCTACGAGTTTATCAGCCAAATAGACCTTCAGATCTGATACCATTTGTTAGAAAATTATATATTACAGAGCAATGGAACACATAAAATGCTACAGAAATATAAACATAGAAAATGCATAAAACAAGAGAGACACAGATATACGTGGTTCACCCAGTTTGGGCTACGTCCAGAAAGAAACAACTAGTCCTTATTTTATTATATTATCCAGCAAACTGAAGAGATACAACCTATAGTAGATCTGCTGTAACTCCCTCTTCCCTCTCAATCTCTTGTCTCTTCGTCACTTAGAATACAGATATACATAGATGCAATACAATTCCCTCATATATAGTGAGGGGATGCCTTCTAGGGAAAAAAACCCTAAATTAAGAATAACTTCTACGGTCATATCACCAGCCTAATGAATGACCTAGATTGACTAGAAATTACTAGACTTAACAAGGAAATTTTACATCTATTTTTAGCTTCGGGGGCGTTGCCCCTGAACCCCCATCGAGGGACCGCTAGCCCCCGAACCCCCCAGCCGGGGGGAATCGAACCCCCCAAACCCCAGCAGGGGGGACAAGTCCGCCCCCCCCCACCGGCGTGGAGGGGTGTACAGTCTTCCTGGGTTATACATCCAGCTGAGAGCTTTCAATACAAAAGATAATCAAGCTCTACACCCAACAACTTATGCGACTTGGTTTGGCTTATGATAGAGACATGAGTGTGTTCTATACTTTTCTAGGGTTTCCTAACTTTTGAATAGACTCTAAGGATGGGCGATAGCTAAGGAAAAGGTCAAGGGGCTCCGAAATTTAGAAGAGTTGGAAAATTTTTGAGGGGGTGTTGTAGCAGCTACAACAATTAGCGATTCACTAGTAGAATTCAGCATCTCGGCCCACATCCCTACAATAGTTTGAGTCTAGACAACGATGCAAGAGAATATTGAATAGTTACTATGGGTAGTTGTTACCTTGACCTTTATAGATATGCCTTCTCTTTGTGTCTCATCTAGGTAATGTTAGTCAGTAAACATCCAATTAGGAGTTCACACATGCCAGCAATAGCAAACAGGAAATCGTTACATCCACCCTGGTTAAGATCAATAATTCGCAGAATAAAAATGACACTTCTCCCTTCAGCAATTGTTCAAACACGCTGAATAGTGATAAAAACGATAATCTTAATGACACAAATCGCTCCTTCTCATCAACGCAGGTTGAAACAATCAGCGCCAAATCCATAAAAAAGTCAACGGTTATTAACCTCTCCAAGCTAAACCTAGATGAAAACTTAAAAACGCTTTTGGAGAAAGGTCTCAACTTTGCAATAGCCCCAGCAAAAATTCCTGTCAATGACATCATCAGCAACATCGAGGTCAGCATAAAAAACACAGAACTAAATGTTGCTGAAGAAATCAGACAAGACGTTGCCAGAATCCTTAGAAATGCCAGACCACCTCCCAGCAATATTTCCAGAGAAGAATCCATAGCCCTAAAAAACATCAAAAAGAATAAGGACATCATAATTTTAAAAGCAGACAAAGGAAATGCCACTGTTATTATGGATAGGACTGATTATGATAAGCAGATGGAAGATCACCTCAACAACAGTGGTTGCTATAAAATTCTCAGCAAGGACCCCAGCAACAAAATTCTCCGCCTAGTTAGTAACAAGATAAAAAACTCCTCTTTAGACTCTACTATTAAGAACAGGTTAGTACCCAGCAGTACCATCATCCCTAGAATTTATGGTGCTCCGAAAATCCATAAATCTGGAGTTCCTCTCAGACCCATAGTGAACACCATAGGATCTCCCACCTACTGGTTAGCAAAATTCCTTGCTAACAAACTTAGACCTCTATCAGGTAACTCTCCCTCATACATCAAAGATTCCACCTCCTTCATTGATTGGATCAAAAACCTTGAAATTAATGACAATGATCTCCTGGTCAGCTTTGATGTTGTGTCTCTCTACACCAAGATTCCAGTAGATGAAGCCATTGAAGTTTTAAAGAATATAACAGACCATGAAACTGTGGATCTAGTAACCATTTGCCTTAAATCCTCATACTTCAGTTTCAAAGGAAGAATATATGAACAAACTCATGGAGTCGCCATGGGATCTCCTTTATCCCCTCTAATTGCCAATTTATATATGGAACATTTCGAACAAAAATCACTTAAATCTTTCCCCTTCACCCCAGATGAATGGAAAAGATTTGTAGATGATATTTTTGCCAAATGGAGACATGGATTAGAAAAGCTTAATGAATTCTTATCCCACTTAAATAGCCTCTCAGATCACATTAAATTTACTATTGAGATTGAAAAAGACAACCAGCTCCCCTTCCTAGATGTCCTCCTCACTAAGAAAAATGGCAAGCTAAGCCACCAAGTCTTCAGGAAGCAAACTCACACGGACAAATACCTTCACTCAGATTCCCACCACCACCCGAAGCAAAAAGTAGGTATCATCAAAACCCTAGCTACCAGAGCCTCAAGAATCTCAGACCCAGAACATTTAGAAGAAGAGCTCAACCACCTCTACAAAGTTTTCATAAACAATGGCTATGAGAAAAACATTATCCATAAAATTATCAAAAAATCCACAACCAATAACCAAAAAAGGAAAACCCTAGAAAACCCTAGAATCTCCTTACCCTATATTAAAGGCATCACAGACAAAATATCCAGAATTCTCACCAAGCATAACATTATGGTGGCCTTCACTCCCCCTAACACCATCAAAAACATGTTAAACTCCGCCAAGGACCTAATAGAACCAAAAAATCTCAAAGGTGTTTATTCAGTTCCTTGTTCTTGTGGTAAAAAATATATAGGGGAAACAGGAAGATCATTCGGCATTAGGTTAAGAGAACATATTAATGATATTTCAAAAAATAGATTAGAAAAATCAGGTCTAGCTGAGCATGCATGTTCGTCCTCTCACTATATCTGCATAGAACACGCAAAATTAATTCATAAAGAAGACCATTACTTAAAAAGAAGGGTGAAGGAAGCTATAGAAATCGAAAAAACCTCTAATAACATGAATAGAGATGATGGCCTTAAGCTAAGTAACACATGGAAGCCCCTAATAAATAAAACAAAAAAAACCCTAATCAATCATTTTACACAATAAAATTAAAATATAATAAATAAATAATCAAAATTAATAACAGCAATATTCTATATTATATATTAATAATAAAATAAAGCATAATAATAATATTATAAATAAACATAATTAAATAAAATATAAAATAACAATCATAACATAACTAAGACAATTATATATATTCAAATACATGAATACATATATACATATATAAAAATAATAACAAATATAATAACAACATTAATATATTAATAACAAATATTAAATAAGCATTAATACCTAATCAATTAAACATAAACACATATATAAATAATAATAACAATCATAATAATAACGTTTATATAATAATAACAAATAGTTAATAACATTAATAGTGAACCAATTAAATAAATATAATTAAGAGTGATTAATTATAGCAAATAATAATTAAATAATAACACATATCCAAATAATTATTTTAATAATAACATAATAATAGATAGAATTCAAAAACATATTAAAAATAGATATTTATAATAAAAATAATTAATAATAAGATCATCAATTAAAAAAATAAATAAATAAATAATATAATAATATAATAATAATAATAATAATAATAATAATAATTAAAATCAATAATATAAATTAAAATAAATAATAATTAAAATAAATAATATAATTAAAATAATATAATAATTAAAATAAATAATATATTAAATAAATAATAATTAAATAATAAATATAATTAATTAAATAATTAATCAACTAAATATATAATAAATAAATATAATAAATAAATAATTAATCAAATAAATAAATAGAATAAATAAATATAATAAATAATAATTAAAAAAAATAAATAAGAATTAAATAAATAATAATTAAAATAAACAAACATAATTAAATAAATAATCAATCAACTAATATTCATTTAAATAAAGATTCAAAATATTAATTAATTAGCCGACCAAAAACAATAATAACAAAATTAAAAACCTTTCAACTATTAATAAGGTTCTGAAATTCATTCTTCTCAAATACTATCTCATTGCCCTGATGATGGACTCACCAAGTTAGTCCGAAACGTTGGTTTCATAACTGATCACAGGTTTTCCACAAATTCAATAAAATCAAGCAACCTGTATGGACTCCCTCTTCAACCCTATGACTCATTTACAAGTTCATGCTTTGTGCCCACAAAACGCAGAGTATTTACATCAGATTTAGTCAAAATATGGGATTTAAGCCCCAAAACATCCCTTGGGGATCTCGCACCCAACAGGCCCCCAACACAAACATCATGACTCACCCTTGAGTCACTTTGTCGGTGTAGAGATCTTCATGCGGAGGCCTGTAAACTCTGCCCAGACTGTTGGATGGTCGGAAACACATGAAGTGGTTGCCTGCTATACCTATTGTGGCTAGTCAGATGGTGGGGCCACCTGTGTATGGCTTCAACTGACTACCATTTATTTTCCTAGGAAGAGTTCACCATTTAGTTTCACCAACTACACTATGCCACCATCTATGATTTCCTTAATAACATACAGTCCCATACAATGCACTTAGAGCTTCCCTGAGAATTTATCAAACTTGTTGTCATATAACAACACTAAATCATTTACATTAAAAGTGTGTAACTTGATATGTTGATCGTGCTAGGCCTTTTCACGCTGATTTTGTACCTGCTGAGGGAATCCAAGAAAAAACCATTCTTCTTTGAGTTCCTCAAACTCTGCGAGCCTCTCCTCTAGGGCATTGCGATCCATCATACCTATGAGAGCTGCTATGCGCAGGCTAGTTATGATATACTCCATTGGCATTAAAACTTCCACTCCATAAACTAGCCTGAAAGGTGTCTGTCCCATTAGTTTCTTGCATATTGTCCTATAAAACCATAATATCGTAGGTACGCATAGGTCCTAGTCACTTCTTTGTGCATTGTATACTTTTTTTAATGCAGTCTCCAATACTTTGTTAAATGCTTCTATGGTCCCATCCCATTAGCCTGTGGGTGATATGGTGTGATTTTCTGATGATACACATAAAAATCTTCCGTTAGCATGCTAGTCATTTCATTTAGGAAATGTGTACCATGATCACTCATGAAGGTATTTAGACAACCAAATCGTGTCAGTATGTGGTCAAACAGAAACTTCGCGACTGCCGTGACTGTGAAATATTCTATTAGTTGTGCTTCTGCCTAACGCTTCAGGTATTCTGTCGTAGTAATAATATATCTCGCGCCTGTCTTTCCTTGCAGTTTGATAGGTCCTACAAAGTCGATCACCCACTTCTCAAAGGGCTGCAATGTCATTTGCAGATTCAAGGGCATCTCATCCCTCTGTGATGGCTTACCCATTCTTTGACATACATCACATGCCATTCAATGTGATTTTGAATCCTGATGAAGGGTCAGCCACCACAACCCTGCACAGAGAACCTTCTGCGTAGTTGCTCTCCTTGCATCATGACCTCCTGCGGGGCCCCCATGCATGTCCACTAGGATGCTACTTTGTTCAAACTTTGGTACATATCTTCACAGTATGTCATCATTCCTTTCTTATATAGGTTCCCGTCAATGAAAAAGAAATCTGTCGTGCACACCACTAGTTCCTTCTTCTACTGGAGAGAGTAAACTTCTAGCATAGTTCCAATTGTTATAAAGTGAATTATATCTTCAAAATGTCCATTCTCTATGTGCACAGCAAAAACCTATGTATCAGGTAATCCTTCCTCCAAGCTATTAGGTTCCTCTGTTGTCTCAATGCGTGACAGGTGATCAGGTCCCACCTTTAGGCATCCAGACTTCACAACTTCAAAATCGTATTCTTGGAATAATAAAAGCCACCTACATACGCACCTACCCAACACAGGCTTATTGACCAACTACTTCAGTGTGGAATGATCTGTATACATCTTGAAGTGTCATCCTATCAAATAGTGTCGATATTTCTGTAGCACATACACCATAGCCAGTCCCTCATATTCAGTGGTGGAATAGTTCTTTTTTGCTTTAGATAATTTGTGACTCGCGAACACGATAGGGTGATCCAAGCCCTCTCTACCATCCTATGTGAGAACTACCCCCAGTGCTATACACGATGCATCAACATGAACATGGAATTATGTCTTCTAGTTCGAGAAGACAAGAATCGGTGCAGTGACCGTCTTCTCCTTCAAGATATCTAGGCTTCTTTTACAATCATCGTCCCAGTAGAACGTGACATCCTTCTTCAATAGTTTATCAATTGGAGCGGTGATTTGGGTGTAACTTTTGATCAACTTTATGTAGTACCCCGTATCTCCCAAGGTAGCATGCAACTATTTCACACTGTGCAGTGCTTCCAAATTTAGAATCACCACGATTTTTGCAGGGTCTACCATCAACCCTTGTTTACAAACCACATGTCCCAACAGGTTCCCAGAAGGAATGAGGAACATACACTTCTTGAGGTTAACCGTGATTTGGTATCTTCCGCAGGTATCTAGCATCAAGCGTAGGTTCACTACATGGCTGCTAACCAACCCAAATACAGTCTAGTCATCAAAATGGACATCCAAGAATTTATGAATATATTCCCTGAATGCTGCAACAACTACACGCAAAAAGATGGTTGGCACGTTTTCCAATCCAAATGGCATGACAATGTATTGAAAGAAACCGCACTCAATTGCGAAGGTTGTCTTGCTCCTATCTTCTGGTGCGATTCTGATCTAATGGTACCCTAAGAACCCATCGGTAAAATAATATGCTTCCTGATCGCCTATATTGTCCAACACCTCATCTATGGACAAAGTCGGCAAGAGATCATGTACGCACATGTCATTCAACTTTCTGAGATGCATGCATATTCTTATTTCATCCTTTTGCTTCTTCTCTTGTACTACCATAAGACTTACCCAGTTAGATTCCTCCACAGGCTCAATGATGCCTGCCATGAGCAACTTGTCTAATTCAACACGAACCTTTTCTTTGTATTTCGAATTTAAGCGATACGATCTCTGCTTAATTGGCTTTACATCAGGTTTCAAAGTGATCCTCATTACCCCTAAATCTCTGATTATTTCCTTTAAGTTCGTAAACTTGGTCGAGAATAAGTTATGATATTTGCGGAGTACTTCAGTGACCTTGTCCACCATTGCGTAGTCCCAGTAGTCACCAATATTCATGAATTTAGGTTCTGCCTCTGTACCAATATTTACCTGTTTAGTTTTTATTGACGCAGTTATGTCAGGGTTATCGATTTGTGGTCCTTGAACCTTGTGCTAGTCTTCTCTCTTGGGAATATCAATGTTCCTCATATCTTCATCCTCTTCCTCAGTAGTTACATTATAACACTCCAGTGCGCAACTTAACTGAGAAACCCATTTAGGTTGAATCATCTCTACTGACTCCTGCAACATCCTAAAGATGGTTTCTTTTACTTCTTATAGTGCTTCATCAATACTATCCCATCCCTCCTCAAAGTTGAAGGTCATCACAAACCTTATGTGTAGGACATCCCATTCACCTGTCCCATGGTGGAGCTTTATTTCTATATATACCAATTCATTGTTATAACATCCAGGGTGTGACAAAACGGGTGCACCCACTCCGATTGTGGCTTCTAGCCATATTCTTGCATCTACTTGGCTAGATGTATGCGTGGATCATCCTACCCATTGTATTTATCTGTCAATCATACTCTAGGCTTCCCAAATAGTGTGCGCATCATCCTCCTACATGCGCACCAATCTTAAAATCTTCCTCTGTGCGTAAACCACCACCTTGTGGGCGTAGTGCACAATACCCAATTTAAGGCCTGCAAACGTTGCTTTTCTGGCACCTCCCTTTCAAATCTGTCTAGGAAAGTATCTACCTCACTTAACCCATAATAAGTAGGCAGATCCCTTACTTCTATCGATACACCGCGTAGTGATCTTTTCATCATATTACAGTTTAGCGTGGTTACCTCATGTACCCGGTTCTACCATCGCTCTATCTCCTCATCAGAATCTGACATATAGGAGCTTTCATGCTCCCATGATATCCATCTATCCGCAGTGGGATTTACCTAATCTTTCCCTTGTGTGGTTGTTTTGTAGATGTAGTCCAAATCATTGTCACTTTCATAGTCATGCATCGGCTCTGTATACTACGATCCTTCAACAAGGTCCAAAGGTATAACCATGCATAGAGACCTTTTTTCAAAAATCATCTTGCACTTTTTCAAATTAATCACCCCATTCATGTCAGTGGCCCAATCAATTCCTAAGAGTGCGGGGTAGGGATTGTTGTCATCAACAATCTCTATCACTTCAAAGTATTCTGGTGCGCTTGCTCCATCAATATCCATGGTGATTCCTTGCAATCTTCCTAGGGGTATTATCTTTTGTTGGTTCGGCATTCACAACTGAATAGGATACAATTGCAGTGTAGGCCTCCCCATGCACTCCCATGTTTGCATCGGTAGAACATTTGCATCTGATCCTAAGTCCAGAATTACTTCATCCATATCAAATTCTCCAATCTATGCAGTTAACGTCATTTCTCTTCCCATCCTCGTCATAAGCTTTCCAATATTCTAGACTATGCGTGATTCTACTGGCGCGGTTCCAGGGCATATGTTAATGAGTTCCTGTAGTCCCTTTACAACCTGACTGCTGTGCAGTAGCTTCATGCATGTTTCCAAGAACAATGTAATCATAGATGGGTCCATTTCCGGCTCTGGTTTATCTTTTCTTCCTAAAGTGGAGGCATCAACAGAGCTCTTCTTAGCTTCCATGAAGGTTTCCTTAGCATGCTCCAAATAAAACTTTGCTTCTTTTGTGGGAGCCTTGCGAACCAAAGTACTATCTTTGGTATGTTTTCCTTTATCATATCCCATCATGATTCCACTTTAGTGCATAATGTTCACATTTTGATCTTCCTCATGTGGCTCAGACCTCATCATTTATAGGTTCTAAGTCGGGGGAGGTGGTAGTGCTCACTTGTCACATATCCTAGCTATCAGCATAGGACAATCTTTAGTCTCATGATCAAACAAGGTACAATATAGACATGATGGACATGTTGGGTTCGTGCAATCATGGGCATAATGTCCTGGCCCTCCACAATTGTAGCATATCAATTGTCCATGACCTCTTCCATGTCCTTCTCCACCTTGGCCTCGTCTACATCCCTGAAATCCAGTTCACGCCACTCCTAGATTTTGGTCTAGGGGTCATGTTTCATCCTGAACCCTATAGGTGGGATTTTTATCCATCATTAACTCATAACTTCTACAAGTGTGCCCATCATGTCCTACTGACCTACAAAAGTTATAGAAAATTTGCTACAAATTTTGAGTATACTTCTGTAACAAATGGTGGTTGTCCGTAGTGTGTTTCCCTCTTATTTGACAAATCGTACACCATAAAGAAGGTGTCACACTAGCTCCTACTTGTGCTTCTAGACCTAACAGCATCAGTCCTCCTCCCATGTGGTAATTCACGAACACCGAGTAGTGGTCCTTATCATGACCCTGACCCTTGCATATTATGCACCATACCTCTTTGCACACTTCTGGGTGAGCTATCCTGTCCTATGTTAGACTCTACTTCTCAAGGCAGAGGTTTTTCAATTGCGCATGGTTTTTCTGAACTCCCAAGTTAGGATCCTGCATCGGGGTCTCATGAAGCCTCATCACGATATCTAAGGACCCTTCCTGAGTCGTTAACTTCTGCTATGATAGCGCTGTTGGATCTCAAAATTACTCTCTCCTTGACAACTTTTCTCACTTCTTTCTCTTTTTTTTACATGAAAGACAGATCCCCATCACTGAAAAATGATAGATTTTGTCTCAAGGTAGACATTAAATGATTGACATGTTATAATTTTATGTTTTTGCAAACTAGCTATGGAGCGTAGCCCATTCTGTAGCTAATCGTGTGTTCCGTAGATACTTCCATGGTTGAACAGGTTACAGGTGTCAAGTGAGGAAACCAACCACATGGGTATCTCTGGAATGGTCACGACATGGATCCTATCCTAGTCACTCAACCCAGATAAAAAGAAAACCCAGCTGAAGACCACAGTCAAAGGTAGAGTCAAACAAAGAAACCCGGAAGCAATAGGACTATGTTTC
Source organism: Pinus taeda (assembly GCA_000404065.3). NCBI lineage: Eukaryota > Viridiplantae > Streptophyta > Pinopsida > Pinales > Pinaceae > Pinus > Pinus taeda. The sequence goes on from APFE030251417.1 coordinate 201,243, forward strand.
CACTCTTCGTGGTTAATTAATAAATCCGACAGTTTTGTTGTAGAATTAACTCAAATCAGCCACCAATGATAACAGTTTCATGCAACCATATTGTTGACTTAATGTCACCTGTAGTAGATCAACCCTCTACGCAAATCTATTGTAATACGTGGAGACCACCTATAGCTAATCTCTCTCAAAAGACAGTTAGGAATGTTTCTTTAAATATCAGTTGTAAGGAACTGAGAGGAGGTTCAAATTTCTGTATGTATTAACCTCAAACTTACATGTCTATAATTTTGGAACTTATTTTCTTGTTAATAATATGAAGCCGTGTTTCACCAAGTGATCATTTGCAAGAGTATCTTCAACTAGTTAGCAGCTCGACTCAATCAGTTACAGAGGGACCCTGCACTGAAGGAGGTTTTTCTTTTGTTATTTTTTTTACTGTTCAGTTTAGATTCATTATTTACTTTTAGTAGTATTTGTAGTTTAGGTTTATTTCCTGTAGTTTGTTTTATTTTAATTCTGTTTAGTAGCATAATGTTAGAATTCGATGATGCAGTCTTGTTTCTCATCTCTATTTCATAAATGAAACTTGTTTTGTTTTAACATGGTAAGGTGGAAAAGTAACAAGGATGCATTGTTGATTAGTTTACTTACTGTTTGTTTCCTCTGTTATTTATTTCCTAGTTTAGATAGCCAATGCACTGTGTGGATAAATGTTTTTGGTCACCATTTCAAGCTGATATCATCCTGACTAAATGGTTAAACATTCACTTCACACAAGGATTGAAATCAATTAGTTACTCTGCATATTTGATTTAGTTCTTTAAACTATAAAATACAGTAAGTTTCTTGTTTTCCATCTCAAGAAAGTTATCTTTCAAAATTGGAGGCTTGGAAAACTAAAAGTGCTTTAGTTAGTTTTCATTGTTTGTAATTATTTCAATTTGCCTTACAACTTCACCTTTTAATTTTGACTTAGGGTTAAATGACAGGATAGGATAAATACTTCGTTTTTCCTTCTTTTAGCTTATATTTTGATTAGTTTATCTTTAGGAAATTTAGACTTAGTTTCTCATAATTTATACTGTACATCATTAGAAATCAAGGAAACCCCAAAAATAAAATAATACAAAAATACAAAAAAACGAAGTAAGAAGGGTTAACTAGCACATACAATGCACTACACTTCATCAGCTTATGAGCCTTAGTTGATAATTTATGCAAAGCAATTTAGGAAACTAAATTGGCTAAACATTTTGGCACTGTTTCCAGGGAAGTGTAACTAGGTAACTTTATCTCTTACACTCAAAAAAAAAAATGATATGCATAGAGAAAGAGACTCTAGGGGTAGATTATATCTAGAAGTAGGAGTTCAATTCCTACAACACCACCTACTCAACCAAGAACAAGAAAAGATACACCTCCATCCCAAACTCACACTCCCATCCATACAACCCCTGAAGTTCCAGGAGAAGAAATCCAATCAAAAGAATCTCCTACTTCATCTACCAAGTCAGTCCCAGGGGAGAAAAATCTTGAATCTCCAACAGTGGGAGTAGCCTTTTTCACTTCCACAGGGGAGCACATTTTAGTTGAAGAATTAGGAATACTTGGTGAGAAAGAAGAAGTAGAAATTTTCTCCCATATCCCATTGATAGAAGAACCAGAGGAGGAGAAAGTAGCCTTGCAAGTTGAAACATATACTGACCCTGAAGAAACTATAATGGAAGAAGAAGGAGAAGATGGAGAATTCACACTATTTGCAGGAGGGGGTAGAAGAAGAGATAGAGGAAATAATGGAGGAGGCAGAGGAAATAGGGAAATAGATAATTCTTTTGGATTCCCCATAGTGGATGAAGAAACAAATGCCACAATGAAAAATATCTCACCTTCTTTCCTCCCAAACTTCCATGGGTTAAAAGGTGAGGATCCCGAAACATTTTTATTTGAGTTTGAAGTCTTGTGCAGAACCTATGACTATCTAGAAGACTCTCAAAAACTTAAGTTGTTCCCTTCAACACTGAAAGGAGTTGCTTTGAAGTGGTTCATCGGGTTAGTCACTAAGTCCATTAGAACATGGAATGACATGAAGAAAGTATTTTTGGATAGTTATTTGGATTATTGCATGCCTACCAATCACAAAGATGAAGTGTTCAAAATGATGCAAATAGAGGATGAAAACTTAAAGAATTTGATTGAGAAATTCAAACATAATTTGAAAAGAGAAAAGATGGACAATTTAAATGAAGATACTTTAAAATCTCTTTTACTAAAAGCCATTAGAGATGAATTGATAGATATCCTTAACATGATGGGGAAGGGAGATATCTCTCAACTCCCATTAAGTGATAGAGGAGAATTATGTGTTCATCTCTTAAGAGGGAAATCCAAAATTGGGAAAGGTCCAAGAAATCCTTCTCTTGTTAGAGTAAATAAGTCTATAACTGGATCAGTGAGTAGGGCAGAAATTGGTAATATGCTTGATGAATTCAAAATAGATATCCTAGGGAGTCTTAGTGAGCAAATAGACACCCTTAAGTTGCAAAACAAGAAGAAAACTGAGGCTGATTCTTTATCTATTTTCTGTCCAAAATGGAGAAAAAAACATGCTCTAAGAGAATGCCATTTAGCTGCAAAACTTATAGAGGCTTGTTGTTTCTGGCTAAACTAGTGTCTATTCAGATTTTCTAGTCCCACTAAGATGGGTAGCTATCTTAGAAACAAACAATTCAAAGTAACTTATGTTTTCCTTTATGGAAGATAGATAAGAGAGAAGGAGAGAGCACCAACCTTAATCTTTCGCTTGGATCCTTGCTTGTTTCCTCTCTCCTTTGATAGAGCTTCGCCACTCCTTTCTCACTTGTCCTGCTTCAAAGAACATCTGTAGAGGCAAAGTAGCAAATTACCATCAAAGCATAGAGATCTATAATAACATAAAAAATGTAGAATCAGATGTACATTAACCATACAATTGCATTCACAAATACAAGATTCAGAGGTACGCAAGTATATGGAGGAAAATTCAAATAACTTTATTGATAGAAGTAGAAGAGAGGATTACAACCCAACTGTCTGATCCAGCACCATCCTCCCAGCATGAAATCCCTCTTCACCTCATGAAAAGCTAGATCACCCAACAATACAATGTCTTACAAAGAAATGAACAACACTTCCTCACAAAATACAAAATTCCAGCCTCTGGATCTCTAGGATGAGGGATCCATATATAGTTATTTGTAGGGGGGTGAGTCAAACTTTGGGATTTTTTATTAGTGTCATTTCACTGATAGTTCTTGGTTCCACTTCGAGATTTCATGATCTCTTACTCATCCCTGGGCAAATTCAGAGAGGCAAGTGTCATATGAGAAGTTTCTAGAAGATTCTCTAAGTTTCCACCTAGCAAACCGCCTCTGCCATTTTTCTGCTCTCGCTCATCGCACCCTATAGAAGGACATTTCAGTATGCATCGCACCCCTTCTGTGTAACAGGTGAGATGCATCACACCCTCAGCATGGAGCAGTCTATATGGTCCAATTTTGAGTAGTTCTGAGTAGTTTTTCAGGGAGAACTTCTGGGAAATGATGTAATCAATTGACCTTGATCCTTTAGGGTTTGAAACAACACTTTTAGGGGTTTGAAATCCCTTATTTTATCGAAATATGTGATTGGGGTTGCAGTGCCCAAATATGTCTATAACACTTGTATGATTTTCTCAGAGAATCATGAAACCAAGGGTTCTCCTTCGATTCTAGGTCTTAAGGTTGTTTCTCAAGAAGAAATATTTCCAAATTCAGCAAAAACTCTTTTCTTTGTATCTAGAAAACCTTGGCAGGGGTCACAAAATCAAGGATTTAATAATCAAATGTATCTTCAGCCCCCACCAAATTAGAATTCTTGGTAGCAACCTTGGCCTCGATGTTAATCTCAATCTCAACCTTGGCCTCAACCTCAATTTCAATCTCAACCGTGGGCACAAGGAGTACAAAATCCTTATGGGAGATTTTATCAATATTATCAATATCCTCCAACATATTAGAATTATCCTCCCTCACACATTTCACAACAAAATCAGCAACCACAACTTCAAAATCAGAACTGTCAACTTTCATTACCATTTCTGCCACAAAATCAACAACAAATTCCGCAACAAAATCAAAATCCTCAACTCTTATTTCCATTTCAGTAGAAACCAAACTATCTACCTGCCCAACCATTGCCAAACCCTAACAATAAAATTCCTTAGAATACTTACATGGTGGAAGGACAACAATTTCCAACTTATATGATCACTCCTCTCAATCTCAATGATGTTCAACTAAGGTCTGGTAGGATATTAGAAAAGGAAAGATCTTCTGTAGTTATTTAGGAACAAGACAATTCTAAGGAAGATTCTCTACAACCCAATAAAATTTTTGAGGGAACATCTCTCCAAAACCAAAATACTAAAAATGAAAAACAAAAAGAACTAGTGAACTCAACTCCTATCATTGAGTAGCTAGTATCTGCTTCTGCACCTCCTTTTCCTGAAAGACTACAAGTTGATAAAGGAGTAGAAAAGTAGATCATGTTTCCCATTTATGATTTTCTAGATGAATTGAAAAATGTTTGTATCAAAACTCCTTTGTTACAATCCATTAAGGAGATTCCAATCTTAGCTAAAACAATAAAGGAGTTGAGCATAAAGAAACTAGGAAGAAGAGAAAAATAAATAAAAAGAATTCACCTGGTAGGAAAAATAGTAGATATAATGATGGGAAAATTTTCCATACAAAAATATGTAGATCCAAGAAGTACATTTGTGAAAACACATATCAATGGAGTTGAAATTCCAAATACATTGATTGATTTAGGGGCAAAAATAAACATCATGAGCAAACAAACCATGGAACAACTCAAGCTTCCTAATCTTCTTTACACACCTACATTACTACAATTAGCAGACAGATCTGTAATCAAACCAGATGGAGTGTTAGAATATATTTCAGTATCCTTAGATTCTTGGTAATATCCTATTGATTTTATGATCTTAACTCCTAAGAACAATCTAGGAGGACATCCACTCATATTAGGAAGACCTTGGTTGGCCACAGTTGATGCTTTCATTAGCTGTAGATCTGGTGATATGTATATTTTAGATGAGAATTCAACAAAGAAAATCATTCTATATCCTCTAGCAAGAACAATAACAGAAATAGATGACAAAGAATGGATTGATGATGAAAATGAGATTCAACCTCTCTTTACTATTTCAGATATTAGTGAAGATAGTCAAATATTAAATACAATGGAAAATTTTGAATCATCTCCAGAATATGAACATTATAAATTTCAAGAAATATCCAACATCGAATATTTTTCATCTAGGCAGAAGTCTCTTTATTCTATGGAAGAATTTGGTAGCTCTACAATTGAAATCTTTCCTAGAAGAACATTGAACATAAACAATAACTTGGAGAAATTACAACAGGAAAATCTAATCAAGACATTATAACAACATTTTGTTGCATATGCATGGGAATGTACTGACATGAAAGGAATTAGTCCTAAGAGTTGTATTCATCACATCTAAATTGAGGAAAATTGCAGACCTACACACAGCCTTAGAGAAGAATGAATCCAAATCTTAGGGAAATTGTGAAAGAAGAGCTGCAAAAACTGCTGAATGTAAACTTCATTTAACCAATTTCAGATAGCCAATGGGTTTCCCATTTAGTGATTTTCCCCAAAAAGAATGGTAAATGGAGGGTGTGAATTTATTACCGAGAATTGAATAAAGCTACCCTTAAATATCATTTTCCTTTTCCCTTTATAGATCAAGTGTTAGATACATTAGTAGGTAAGAAGTATTTCTTATTCTTGGATGATTGTAGTGGTTATAATCAGATTCAAGTAGCACCTGAAGATCAAGATAAAACCACATTTACTTGTCCATTTGGAACTTATTCCTACTGAGTAATTCCTTTTGGGTTATGTAATGGACCTAAAACATTCCAAAGAGCAATACTAGGAATTTTTTCTGATCTAATACATGATTGTGTAGAGGTATATATGGATGATTTTACAGTCTATGGGAATACATTTGAAGAATCTTTGGAAAATATGGAAAGAGTTCTTAAAAGATGTAAGGAATCAAACCTTTCACTAAGCCATGAAAAATGTTTTATGATGTTTACAGAAGGTATTGTTTTAGGGCATCACATTTCAAGAGATGGGATTAAAGTTGATAAATCTAAGGTTGAAGTCATCTCTAAATTCTCAGTTCCAAATTGCCAAAAGGAAGTTCAAAGTTTTCTAGGATTCACAAGATACTATAGACAATTTATATAAAATTTCACTAAAATAGCATCTGCACTCTTCAAATTACTCACCAAGGATTGTGAATTCAATTAGAATCCTAACTACCAATTAGCATTTGAGACTTTAAAGACAAAATTTTTTGAAGCACCCATCTTGAGAGGTCCAAATTGGAAACTACCTTTTCACATTTCAACAGATGCTTTAGATACAACTCTAGGAGTTGTATTAGGAAAAAAAGACTTGATTCACTATGCCATCTACTATACAAGTAAGAATTTGACTCCCACTGAGTTGAACTATACTGTAACTGAAAAGGAATTTTTAGTTGTTGTTCATGCAATCAAAAAGTTTAGACATTATTTAATAGGCTATGAAACCTTTGTTCATACAGATCACTCTGTAATTAGATATTTAATGAATAAAACTATTACTAATGGAAAAGTTACAAGATGGATTTTACTCTTGCAAGAATTCAATATTACTGTGCTAGATAGACCTGGAAAACAAAACACAGTTGCTGATTTCTTGTCCAGAATTCATAATATCAAATATGACACTCTAGTTGAGGATAAGTTTCCTGATGAATATCTTTTGTAGTGACTACTCAAACTCCTTGCTTTGTAGATATTGCTAATTACTTAGTCTCAAGGAAATTGTCTTCATATTTGTTTCCTAGAGAAAAAAGAAAAATCATTTAGATAAGTGCAAGATACTCATGGATCAGTAATGAATTGTATAAAATAGGCCCATATATTATGATCAGAATATGTGTTAGGGAAGATGAAATGCTTGAGATTCTTAAGGAATGTCATGATGAGCTATGTGGTGGACACTTTGCTGACAAGAGAACAACCTATAAAATCCTTTCTTTAGAATATTATTGGCCATCCATCTTCAAAGATGCCAAAGAATATGTCAGGAGGTGTGACAGCTGCCAGAGGGTGGGGAAACCTACTCCTTCAAATGAAATGCCACTACAAGTTCAGGTACTCATTGAACCTTTTGAAAAATGGGCCTTAGATTTTGTTGGGCCAATTAATCCTTGATATAAGCAAAAGAAGTATCTATTGGTATGCACTGGTTATGTCACTAAATGGGTAGATGCCAAAGCATTACCTTTTGCTAATGAAAAATCTATAGTTAATTTTTTTTTTGAGGACATCCTCAATCGTTTTGGTGTCCAAGAGAAATTATGACAGATCAGGGATCTCAATTTACATCTAAAATGGTGAAGGATCTTGTGGAAAATTACAATATTAAACATAGGAAACCTACTCGCTATCATCCATAAGAAAATGGTCAAGTTGAATCTATGAATAAGGTGATTGAATGAATTCTCACTAAGATTGTGCATCTACATAAAAGAGATTGGGCAGAAAGGCTTCTTGGAGCCTTATGGGCCTATAGAACTACATGGCAGAACATAACGGGAACTACACCCTATGAACTTGTTTATGGGAAACAAGCCTTGTTCCCTATAGAATTTCAAATCAAAACCATCAAGATGGAAGTCCAATTGGGATTGGATTTATTAGAGGCACAAAAACATAGATTGGAGCAACTCAATGACCTTTATGAAATCAGGACAGATGCAATCCAAAGAACCAGTATAGTCCAATAGCATAGGGCTAAATGGCATGATAAACATATTAAGGAGAAGAAATTTCAAGCAGGAGACTGGTCACTGTTGTTTGATTCAAAGTTCAAATGTTTTCAAGGGAAGTTTCAGACTCATTGGCTTGGGCCATATGAGATTGAAAAAGCCTTTGACAATGGAGCGGTTAGAATAAGAACAATAGATGAGGAAAAGGTACCTCTTCTTGTGAATGGTCATCGATTGAAGATATATCAAAAACTAGTTTCAAGAGAGGAGCTCACTAGGATTTTCCAGGATAACTCTGAAATGAAGCTAGTGAAGAAGAATCCTTCTTCTCCACTAACTTAGTCTTTATTTTTCCCAAGAAATGACTGATAAAAAAAATATAAAAATAAAATAATAATAAAATTGATAATAAAATGTATAAGGTTGAAAACTAATCATTGAATGGCATACTTATATAGAAAATACAGGATGAAAATCAGATATTTCTAACATCCTATATTTTCCATTTCTTTTCTGTAATAAGTAGTGACAAAAAGCTACACTTATTTGTAGTATAGAGTCTACAATTTCATAGTCTCATTCCATCTCAATCAGTTTTCATTCTGTTTTACAATTCCACTTCATCTCACTGTCATCTTTCATTTACATTTTATTTTTACAATTTTACTCTATTTCACCCTATTTTTCATTTTATCTTACATCTCTTTCCATCTCACTATCATAACTCATTTCCATTTCATTTCTACATCCATATTTCATCAGCCATATTTCACTTTTTCTTCTGTTCACTTTTTGCAGCTGATTCCATGCCATAGCTAATCTGATTCTACAACTACAACTTACTTATCAGCTCTAGCACAATTGTACAGCTGACAAATAAATCATTAATGCAGGGAAATTGAAGAATCAAGTTTTGGAGCAACCATGCTCAAAAGTACCTATGGATCAACACTAAAAGAATTATCAAAGAAAAAGATTAAGTTCTAAGTTAAAATGCAAATTTATTTCAAACAGAAAGTCATAAACATAAGCTATGTATAATATGAATGATCATATCTCTCCTTAAGAAGTCATCATTTGATTTGACTACTGCATCTCTGCCAAATCTTCCACATTAGATACCTAATGGTCTATAATTATTTCATCATACCACACCTCCACTACAGTCTCCATACTCTGTACTTTAAATGGTCTCTAATAACTCCATCTGCTAATGGTCACAACCACGATATGACCAAAGTATTCACGTCTCTCCAAACCCTCATTGCCTACTTATTCCATACAAACCCATTGTTCTTTTTCACCCTACCCGTAGACAATTCATTTCATAGACCAAGAGAGTAATTCTAAAGGTTAGCAAATTCTACGAAACAGAGACCATGGGACTCATTTTCAGCGTAGAGCCTGTAAGGGCAAAGTTTATGGAAGGGTACCTACAACTCAAGGAGATGTTGTAGAGGATTGGATGGCTCAAATTCATTGAAAAATTTGATGGATATCACAAGGAGATCACAAAATATTTTTCTAGATCATTCGATGGTACAGAAGTAGAGATTGGAGACATTAAGTTTGCGGTAACAAAATCTTACATAGCAGAAGCCACAAAACTGCCAAGACTTGGTGAGAGATGGTTCAAAAAAAAAGAATTTCACGATGAATCTTGGAAGGTAATCCTTAAGAATCGAGGTATGGATGTCACTATGTTTAGAAAAGGAATTCCTATTTCAGTACTCAAAAATAAATGGAGAAGCATGCTTTTGATATTACAAAAATTTATTACCTGTGAGGGAAGATTTGGATGTATGTATGTTTATCATATATGTTTATTAATGTTACACAGTAATTTCTCACTGTCCTTATCTCCGTCCCTCTGCTGTGTCATGTGTCAAATAAACATATTCATATCTTCCCACCATTGTAAGAAGATTAAGCAAATGTTCTTTGATGCTACAATTTGACCCTCATTCCCTAAGTTTTTTCCTTGTCGCGAGTAAACCCTTAATATACATGACAGTCCCCTATCATAAATGGTCTCATCACAACCCTGTCGCAGGTGTACATCTATTTCCCGCGACAGACAGATTTCACGGCTCGCCGTGAGGCTAATAGCTATTTATCGCAACAATTGATCTGCATGCATTGCCTCTAGCGATGCCATTGCAGAGACTTAGTTTACGTCTAGCAACAATCCAGATTGGGTGAATTTGTTCTAAGAGTTGGCCTTTTGAATTTCTCTAGACCTGGTTGTTGGGTCAGATTGGGTCACCCTTCCCCCTCTGTGATGGTGGTTCCATGTTTTGTGCTACATTCCTTGAGGATAAGCTCCCTCTCCCTCATTTAATGAAGGCTCCTTCTCCTATAAAATCACTCACCATTGCTATGATCTGCTAGTTCTTTTGGTTGGACAGTGCTGCTAGTGCTTTTGAGCTAGATAGATAGCTTTGGTGTGAGTGTGACAAGTGTGGGATTGCTAATAGTTTGTAATAGGTTGCGGAGTTCCCCTAACTTTGTATTAAAGCTTGTGAGTGAGAAAGAGATATCATTTGTTTGGGAGACCCATCCTCGAGAGTGACTGCTTGAAGAAACATACTAGCTGGACCCTCCGAGAAGGATTGCAATGTCAAGACTTGGTTGTAAGCTTTGCTCTTGATTTATTATTAATACAATCAATGATGATTTCCTATGTCTTTTATGTAATTTACTTGATAGCTCATGATTTCTTGACTTTATGAGTAAATAGATCATTGTTGTTCTCAGTTACATGCTCTGTTGTTTTCTTATTGTGTTTCAAGTTGATTGCTCATTAAGGAGAAGGAAACGGATGCTGGAGCAGCACAATGGAACTTCATCAACCACTAGGTTGAGGTAGGGCTCTAATGATGACTATTTAAGGGAATCAATTATTGTTTTGTCTTTGATGTGACTAGACCCACTCTAGAGCTAGAGGAGCTGCCTTTGTCCACAGAGGGAACACTTTCCTACTTCACAAGTTGGTGACTCCACTGGGGAGTCCTTTGTATTTTTTTTCTTCTTTGATTTTGTTTGATTTTTATTTAGTGTCTCTTGATTTTTGGAGGTAAACCATTAGGCTTTGAGGTTACCTGGATCAATCTGGGAAATCCATTTACTGTCTGTAAGGATAGTCTAGTTTTTGTTTGGGAGTTTTCATTCATTTTCCATTGTTTTTAAGTTTGTCACTAGAAAAATCTTAACAACCATGCCGACAACGCCCTGTCTTTGTTTTATAATTCTGTGCGTTACTAAATCCTGTCGTATAGTCGCGATGATTCCTTAAATCAACCTGTCGCGTAAGAGACATGTACTCTCGTGACGACACCGCTCTATTGCTACGGCTAGCAGTTGATCATCCCTAGTTGTTGGTGTTATGCCTGCAATGATTTCTGTAGAGTTGGATTTTCAATTCTACCTCCTAAATTCACCAGTCTTGTTAATCCCCTGTTGTCTTTCTCTTGCCCATTAGTTTTTTTTAATTGCTTCTGGTTAAGGTACTCTCTATTTGGTTTCATTGAGTGAATCTTGTATTTTTGGCTTTGTGACCTAGCTTTTTCAAGTTTTGGAATTATTTGGTTGCTTGTCTATCCAAGATTCATCCGCAGCCATGTTGTTGGTTTGTTTGAGGCTTTTTCATTATTTGTTTCTTGCTGGTTGATGTTTACTGTCAATTATTGAACCAATTTTGATATTGATTCAATTTTTCACTACCAGACATAGATTACCATTGTTTGGATCAATTAATTCATGCTTGCTTGTTTGTCTTTTTAAAATTCAAAGCTATCAAAATCAAAAGATTGCATTCATTTAGTATACGAAAGTGAAAGTACATTTTTCAAGTTTTCATGTTTGACAAATTGGAAGGCAAACTTTAAATCTATCATTAGTAGTATCGATGCACTGTAGGAATTGATGTGTTTATGCATTGTGTCTCTTAGTGCTTTCATTTTCTAGTCTTGGTTTCGCCTTGGTTTGGGAATGATCTCTCTACCATTCTGTAAGTAGGTGTTCATTGAAATGAAAGATGCTTTACTCATTCTAGCTGCATCCTATGTTTCTGGTAAACATACGGTAAGGCTTGGAAATTGAAACATAATTCAAGGTCAACTCTAAAATGAACTGAATGAACATAACAACGCATTGGAAAATAATGCACATTATTTAGAGGTCTAGGCTAGAGACATACTCTGGTGTCATTAAACCTAGTCACTATTGCTTTCACTTAAGGTTGGGTGATTCCTCCTTCTATGACTCAATAGCTGCTAGTACGGACTTGCACTCCTAGTACCGTCGAGTATATGTTGAGAGACCGCACTAGGTTATCATCCTATATCCTTAGGAATCCATGTCTGCCACCTTACCGTAACGCACTGATCACAGCATTTGGGAGGATTGACTGCTGTATGGAAAGTCCTTGGTTTTCATATGATCGCCAAGGTGTATATGCAGTTTTACGAGTTGTTTGGTAAACCTTTTGCCTAGTTCTCCAGAGTAGTCACTTTCGTTCCTTTTCAAACTCCTTAAAAGAAAAGTTCCATCTGAGCACTTGTCCTTTCAGGCTCATTAAATATTCAAAGGCGACTAGAGTCATCTTTTCATCCTTTTCTCGACTCTCTAAAGATGAAAAGGTGAAGTTTTGTTCTTGTGTCTTGAAATTTATTTGGCCACGTTCAAATTTACTTTGTTAGATATTGTTTGCATTTTAGTTTGCGTAGGGTTATTTTCCTTACTCGTTTAGTTTTCCCTAGGATTTTTGAGTTAAATCATCCTGGAGGAATCACCGATCCCATCTCCCATTCCAAGTGACCAAGGATATCCATCTTTTGTCACTTCTGAGGTACTGGTTGTTAGCGATACTCTTCCTGTCATTTCGAGTATCCAACCGCTTAACTCTCATGCTCCAAAAGATGAGTCTTATGATATTTATTGGAACCCCATTTGGGAGCCTTCTAAAGAAGACTTTCCCGTTACTCCTTCTAGTGTTTCGGTCCTGATGTCTTCCTCCGACATGGATGAGATGAACCACGTCTCGGGTGAAGAAACCCTTATGGCAAGTGGTGAAATCCCTATACAAATGGAAACTTCACCCTTTTGTGTCACCCCTCTTGGTATCACATTGCCTTTATGCTATAATTCTTTGGTAGACATCATAGGTTCTATATCTCCCCTTACGAGTTCCATGTGGTCTCGTAATGTCACTCTGACTTCGGAGCCTTTTATGCCCCAGATTCACAATGTCACTATCACATTTGTTCTGACTATTCCAACCATTTGTGTGGCTTCTTCAGCTCTCATTGTCAGTGTTGTCACTACATCTTCTGTCATGACCACTATTGCTTGACCTTCAGCTAGTCCTCCAAATAGTGGTCCGTCGGCATCCACCTCTGTAGTTTCTAATCCTACCCTTAGTGCCCCACCTTCTTCTGGTTCCATTCCAACAGGGGGGGCATATGATCAGTATTTCCAAGCTCTTCAGAATCTATATCCATAGAATCTATTTCATTATTATGATTCTCGAGGAGCCCATATTTATCACCTTGGACCCATGCCATTTCAACCTGCAGTTGAGGTTTCGATTCTGTTGTCTGTTGCTTCGGGTACCACCACTTATCATGGCAGCCAAGCACAACCTTCAAACTTTTAAGGTCCACCCTATCAAGGTCAGTCATCTTACGGGAAACCGTCTCATGGATAGCCATATTATGGAAAACCTTATCCAGTGCAACCTATTGGCCCACAAGGACAACCTCACCAGGGACAAGCTTCGGCCTTCAGTGGTTCCTCTTTCACATACTATGGGAAAACTTCTGGCAACCCATGACAACCTTACATTCAACAAGGCCAACCTGGTGACTAGCAAGGTCACCCCTCTGGATAAGTAGGTAATCCTCACATCCAGCAGGGCCAACCCACTGTCCAACCTAGTCAACCTTTTGGACAAATTGTTCAGCCTCAAATCCAACAAGGCCAACCAATTGTTTAGCTTACTCAACCATCTGGTCAGTCAGGACAACCTTTGGTTGTGCAAGGTCAACCTAATACCCAGCAAGCTCAACCTTCTGGGCAAATGGGTCGACCTCATTCTCATCCAGGTCAACCTTCTAGCTAGATGGCTCAGCCTCAGTTCTCCCAAGAACATCCATCTGGGCCTGCTCAACCAGGTGCTCAAGCGCTTGTTGCTTGTCAAGCTCCTCCCGGCTTTCAGCCCCAGTCTAGGCTCCAGACCCAATCTGGTCTTGAGACTCAAGTTGGGTTCCAAATCGAACTTGATTATCAAATGCAGCCTGGCTCCCAGGCTCAGTTTAGAGCCCAGCCGCCTTCTAGTTTCCAGCAGCCCCAAGGGAAAGCTCAAATTTCCCCATGCCAAAATTATCAATAGCCACAGGTTAACCCTTATTAGAATTTTCAGCAACCATATGTTGCTCCTGTGGGTCAAGTTGGTAATCAGTGGAATGTCGGGAGTCAAATCTAAGGTCAACCATCTAGTTACCATTATAACCCTGTGGAAAAAATCCCTACGGACAAAACCCTTATGGGCCGAATCAATCTGGATAAAATCAATGGGGGAAATCGGGAATTGGATGGAGCTCTAGCATTGTTTCTTACCCACGGCCTCAGATGTCCTTCAAACCTCAATTACCCTTTTTGGCAATGTTTGAATTACCAGATGTGTCCAAACTGACAAATGATCCTATTCTTCATAATCCATATTGGCCACCAGTTCCAACTAAGATCCCTGGTGATTGTCCCAAATCTAACGGTAAGGCTGGATAAGATCCCCAAGCTCATGTCATGACCTATCACCTATGGTGTCCATCGAATTCATGGCTTGATGATTCAATCTAGCTCCACCTATTCTAATGGACTCTCACTGGTTTTGCAGCCAAATGGTATATTGAGCTAGCTTGCAGAACTTTTTAGGACTTTAAATCACTTACTATGGCATTTTTAACTCATTTTCAGTTTCCAATTCGATATGAGACGAACACAAACCTCCTGACATCCCTAAAACAGGGCACGTCCACACATATCTCTGATCACATCCATGAATGGAGAAGGTTTCATCATTTAATTAAGTTATGGATCCCCAACTAGCTTCTGACTGACTGGTTTACAACTTCGTTCATCAGTCTGATAGCCCAGGACATTGCTATGGGGGCATGTGTAACTGAAGAGTAGGCCATTGTGCGTGCTCAATACCTTGACTAGGTTTACTCCCAGTCTGGTACGCTATATGATTATTTTCCAGATGCCCTACGACCCGAAACTTCTAAAGCTCCGTCAACACCATCTGTTAATGGTGTCATCAGTTCTGTTAACACATCCTCTAGAAAAGCTTCTACAAACCTTATGAAGCAAAAGTCTAATGCTCCAAATGAAAATACTTCTAAGGCTTCATCCAATTCTAGTAAAACTTCTAGGGTTAACACCATTCAGTCCACCATGGCAGACAAAACTTCAAAACGAAAGAAGAATGGAAAGGGAAAGAATAAAGCTAATCCACCAAAGCAAGATCCCCCTAAGCCTCTGGCCAAGGAAGGTGCCAAGCACAAGCCTAAGTATCCTTGTCTTATTTGCGACAAGGATCACTATACTAAACACTGCCCAAGGTGGTCTGAAGTTAGTCGTTTGTTAAAAGGTGCCCCTGGGGCTCCTGCTGTGCTCAAAGAGCCTTTTCCGTCGCAGCAGACTCAAATGGTGGCTGATCCACTTCAACCCTCTTCTCCCTTTGACTCTCAAATTTTTATGGCTCAGACAATTCCCATCCATACCAGTACGCAGTCAAAATAATATCCTTCACCTGCTGAGAAGGAAACTAAGGTCCCCTCTAGTGCTCCTTCGTCCAGTTCTGGTCTGCTCCATATCGAGCGACCTAGTACCGAGTCAGTCAATTGACCTCCTCCTAAAAGAGTACTATGGAAGTCTTCCTACAACCCTAATGCTCGTACTACACAGCACTATAGCATCATTGAGGACTTAGCCCAAGCTCCTTTGGCCATGTCTGCATTAGAGGTCCTCCATAGCTGCCCCACCTAGAGGAAGTCGTTGCTATCGACCATCAGTGGCATTGACCCGACTGACTCAGATTTGATCAATTTTGACCTAAATAATCATGTACCAAGACTACCTCACCAAATCACCTTTCTTATTCAAGTCATCATCAATTCTAAGACTATTCACCGCACTGTTATTGATGAAGGCGCTTCTACTTGCATTATGTCTGTTGCTTGTTGGAAGGCTATCGGTTATCTGACTCTGAGCCAGTCTCCCAATACCTTGGAAGCCTTCGATGGGAGATATTCATGTCCTTATGGTATACTCCCACGTCTCCCTATTACCCTGGAAGGGAAGATGGTCAAATTTGAGGTCAAAGTTGTCGATGCCAATTTAACTTACAACCTCCTCTTAGGATAAAGCTCGACATATGCCATGCGAGCCATGGCTTCATCTCTATTTCGTGTCCTTTGTTTTCTCCATCGAGGGAAGATTGTTATGGTATACCATTTTTCCTTCTTCGCTTCCTCTTCTTCTTATGGCAACGTGCCTTTCATCGAGCATACCTCTGTTCTGTATGAGAGTGTGGGTGCCAACTTTTTAAGGATCTTGCCCTTATGGGTGTTTTTACACTCCCACCTCCCAACATTGCTCCTATCTATATTATTTCTGTTCATTCTGATCCTTGGGTTCTTCCTCCCGCTGATCAGGTGGAATCTTAGGGCGATGTCATGTTGTTGAGTCTTATCGAGCTCAACTATGTTGAAATTGTTTCTACATCGGCTTCCTCTCCTGAACCTACTCCTTCAATTAGGGCTCTTGACTCATACATCTAATCCCCTCAGCTCAGAGATGGTGCTTCTTCGGATCCTTTACGGGAAATCTTTCCTTTTGATGAAGCGATTATCGAGACTATGTCTTTCGAGGAACCTCCTCAGTCTGAACATCACCATCGTTCCTTGTTTCTCCCTACCCATGGGGCTATGCATACTTGTCTTCAGCAGTTTGCTTCCTATGTCCCCTCCCAACCCCTTTAAACACCTATTCAAATCCGTCAAGTTTTCTCTGATGGAAACATGGGGAACATTATGCAAACTCAACCTATTGACATCTTTGTTAAACTAGGCATTGTCAAGAATATTCACATTGGATTAACCTGTACTCTGGAGGAGATTCAACTTTATACTGATCTTTTTCAAGAATTTCATGATTTTTTTGCTTTTTCATACTAAGAGATGCCCAGAATTGATCCTAGCATCGTGGTGCATGAAGTACCTACGCATCTGGGTGCTAAACCTATTCGAAAGTGTCTATGCCCCATGCACCCGAGAAAGGCTGCAATTATTAAAGCAGAAATGGAGAAGTTTCTTAAAGCTGGGTTTATTTACCCTATCCTACTCATAGATTAGGTTTCTAATATTGTCCCTGTGACGAAGAAACAAGGCACTATTAGGGTGTGTGTTGATTATCACAACATTAATCGTGCCTATTCCAAAGATAACTACCCTACACCTTTCATTGACTAGCTCATTGATGAGTGTGCTGGGAGTGAGATTTATTCATTTATGGACAGCTTTTATAGTTATAACCAGATCAATATATCAACTTTGGATCAACACAAGACCACCTTTATCTGTCGTGGGGTACTTTTGCCTATAAAAAACCCGCTTTTAGTCTAAAAAATGCCGGTGCTACCTTCCAACGTGCAACGTCTTATGCATTTCATGATATTTGACAGATTGTGCAACCTTACCTGGATGACCTTCTGGCTCATTCAACAAAACTTCAAGACCATCCAAATCACCTTCGTGAAATATTTCTTCACTATCGACACTATCTTATTCACCTTAATCTGCATAAATGTGTCTTCTATGTTGAATCTGGCAGACTTCTTAGGTTTTTCGTCTCCAAAGAGGGCATCCGCTTGGATGCCCTTAAGGTTGAAGCCATCTTAAATCTTCCCCCCCCCGCTTGTTTGCAGCAATTGCAGAGTTTGCAACGTAAAACGAATTTTTTACGCCGTTTTATTCCAAACTATGTTGAAGTTTCCAAAGGCTATATGCGGTTATTAAAGCAGTATACCCCTTTTGTCTGGGATGTCATTGCACAAGAGTCATTCGAGCAGCTTAAAATGCTCCTTGTTTCTGCTCCATTGTTACATCCGCCTGATTATCATCGTGACTATACTCTTTATTTAACCACTGCTGATAGCCCCATCGGCATGGTTCTGATCCAAGACGATGATGATGGTACTGAGCATGTTGTCTATTATCTCAGTCGCAATATACTTGACATGGAAAATTGATATGCCTATATCAAGAAGTTGGCATTGGCAATCGTTCATGTTGTCTAACGTTTCCACCACTATATATTATTGCACACCACAATGGTGATTTCTGATTGCAACCCAATGATGTACATCTTGTCACGTCAGCTACTGAGGGGCAAGTACTCAAAGTGGATTGTCATCCTTCAAGAGTTCGACTTGGAGTTTACTACGACCAAGTCTAGGAAATCCCTCATTTTCGCTGAGTTGCTCTGCTCACTACCATCTACT
Source organism: Pinus taeda (assembly GCA_000404065.3). NCBI lineage: Eukaryota > Viridiplantae > Streptophyta > Pinopsida > Pinales > Pinaceae > Pinus > Pinus taeda. The sequence goes on from APFE030251417.1 coordinate 219,695, forward strand.
ACTGCATCCTCTCAATTAGAGGACCATATTCTGAACGAGTCTCTATTCTTGATTAGCACCCTCGATCCCTAGTATGGGGATATTATTTTCTACCTTCATAAGTCATCCTTCCATCCTAGTTTGTCCAAGGATGCTCGGTGACGTATTCGCCATCACTCTCAACCTTATTGCATTATCGGGGACACCCTGTGCTGTCTCGGCGCTGACTCTATTCTTCGCCATTGTATGATGTTTGAGGAGGTCGAATGAGTTTTGAATGATTGCCACTCTGGCGCCTATGGTGGTCATATGTCTGGGTATGCTACTACTCAAAAGATCCTCTGTGTTGGTTATTTTTGGCCGTCTATTTTCAAGGATTACATTCTTGTTGTCCGCTCTTGTCATGCATGCAAAATCTACCAACGGAAGATGCATGCGCCTCCTACTCCTTTACACCTTGTCATTATTGTCAGCCGAGGGGCATGGGTATATCATCGTTGCCATCTATTATTTCACGAAATGGGCCGAGACGATGCGTACTCTATCTAATGACAGTAAGACAATGACTCAATTTTTATTCAATCATGTCATTTCGCGATTCGGAGTCCCTTAGGCTATCATCACTGATCATGGTTCTCATTTTCGTAATCATATGATGACTGAGTTAACAACTCAGCTGGGCTTGCAGCATGATAGTTCGATGCCATATTATCCTTAGGCCAATGGCCAAGTAGAAGCTATTAGCAAAGTTTTGGTCACGATGCTTCAATGCACCATTGGCATGCACAAGTCCACTGGCATTTGATGTTGTTTTCTGCCTTATAGGCCTACTGAACTTTATTCAAGGATGCCACCGGGTTCACCCCGTTCCAATTGGTTTAGGGTCTGGAGGTTACCCTTCCGATTGAATGTGAGATCCCTTCTCTTAAATTAGTCGTCGAATTTCTCTCAAACACTACTCCGGTATAAGAAAATCTTCTTTACCTAGAGTGGCTAGATGAGACCTGTCGACTAACCTCTCCAGTCATTGAAGCATAGAAGAAGAGAGTGAAAACTCACTTCGACCAAGCTATCAATCCTTGTTATTTCATTGAAGGAGACCTAGTCCTGCTCTATGATCAAGAGAATGATAAGCTAGGGACAGGAAAATTCAAGCCTATGTGGCACGAGCCTTACATTGTGAAATGTGTTTTTCAAAAAGGGGCTTATGAGCTGATCTATTATGAAGTGAATCCTCTAGATAAGCCCCGAAATGGGCTTTATCTGAAGAAATATTATGCATGAATTTAGTGCATCTGATTTGTACATACGTGTGTTTTCATCATGTGTGTTTTTAGTGTGTGTTTGCATATATGGCTTGGTATGTAGGAATTATTGCCGCTTATTGTGTCTTTTACTTCTTGTGCAGATGTCTGGTACACCTTAGGTTGGTTTCGCTGATGGTGCCTACCGTAGTACCTCGGACCTTTCCTCTACGGCATGGGTGATCTACGATCCTCATGGTGAGTTAGTAGAACTTCAAGGTGTTTTTCTGGGTTGCACCACAAACAATGTCGCTGAATATAGCGTTGTCATTGAATTACCAACTGAGGTTGTTAACCTCGATATTTTTGCATTGGTGGTGAATCTCGATTATCAACTTGTTGTCCACCAACATAATGGGAATTATTCCATCAGAGATCATTGGATTTTAAGGTTGTATTTATGTGTTAAATTATTGGAAAGAAATTTTGATTTTATTACATATCAACACATTCCAAGAAGATTAAACACATTAATTGATGCATTAGCAAATAATGTATTAGACAGACATTTACGCAACATGTAATCAAACATTGTATAGAAGCATTTAAACACAATAATAAACCATAGATAGCAGATGTATATATATATTGTGTGTTACACTAAGGTGCTCAAAACATAAGTGTGTATGTCAAAAAATAGATTTTGCGTCCAATACATCCGAGACACATGTCTCTCAAAAATCAACAAAAATTAAAGCCTAGGTGTCTATTGCAGTGGATTCTACTCTCTATAGTAGACTACTGCCCATGTAACTCGTCTCAAGAGCCTATGCACCCTAGGTGTCACTCTGACTGTGTGTCTCTGGTACTCTACTAGGACCTCCTTGACCCCTCTGTAGTTTGCGATACCGTCAATCAAGCCCTCAAGGTTACGGGCTATCACCTCCACTGCATTGCCACCAGGGAAAACCAGGGCCAACTTTCTGTTGCCCTATGGGTCCCTCCATGCCTTAGGAGCTAGTCCCACTGGCCTCTCTAGTCCCACATCTGCAAGTAACATAAGAGACAACATTAAGACATATGCATGATAAAATCTAAAATCATTATTAAAAAAAAACACATAAATAAGTGTGGTGTTTGATCAAGTGTTTTACCTTCCTCATCCCACTACTTTCCAGCAAGAAGTAGGATGTTTGGGTCTCCATGGAAATCCATTCCTGCATATGGCCAATCCTCAACTATGACCTTCTGATGGTCTAGCCACTCTTGGAACATCGTTCCCATGATACCGGTTGACTGGCACCCCCTCGCGGAATAACATGCGCCCAGTGGGTGATGTGGGTCTCCTGTGGCCCGGGCATGTACATGTCCATGTCCTACAACTGAAGAGATGGCACCCGCTCTAGCATGAGCGGGATCAGGATAGATCTGTATCTAAACTGTTTTGTCTGCCCTTGTCGGCACTTTGTAAGCTGCCTCTTCATGTTAATGGCCACTACTTCTGCCCAGTTATACATGGTCGGGTTAAGGCAATCAATAGCTAACTTAAGGTGAGTCTTTGTTGCCTCATGTTGGTCTTGAGAGCTCGTTGTTCTCATGACCATGAACAATACCAAGTGAAGAGTCAAATCTTCCACTATCGGGATATGTAATTTCCCACTAGTGGTTGATTTGCGTGCCCCTGGGCACACCCGTGCTATCAACAAATCTAGGGCCTCGTCGGTAACTCATTGACCCTCTAAGATTGGCCTCTCATCGCGATGAGACAACCCAGTCAAAAAATATATGTCCATAGCATCAAATTCAATATCCTTGCCCCGGATGACGAACTTCCCATTCGTTAGGTTCCATCAGCGGATTAACATCTCTAGCAAGTTAAGCTGTGCTCGAAGGTGTGGAGTGAGGAAGAATTTCAGAAATCCACACTCAAGTAGGGCTTTCCTGCACTCGAGATCATTAAATGGTTGTTCATCATTAATATCATGAATTCTTTCCTGCCACATGAATGCCATTTTACCCTGCGTCAAAGGAAAAAATGATTAGAGCCCTTTTCATAGGCTTAAATGCATAAATTATAAAAATCTTAAACTTTACGACACCGTTAGGGCTGTTTTTCAAATAGCAGCAATGGCTCAAGGTCAGGTATTCATTTTTTCTGCAATCATCATGAGAGTACATCTATCTCTCGTGATGATCTCGATGGTGGTACGCGTTACCATGCTCGGTCATCGCTAACCCGAGCGGATCTTCCGCGATGGCCGTGAGGCAGATTTAGATTTTAAAATCCACCCAAAACCACCTATCCAATATCAAATTGAATGAAAAAATCATTGGAATGTAGTGCAAAGGGAAGATTACTTACTTGGTAGGAGCCTTGGGCGATATCATTGATCGTTGGTGCCAGAATCGAGCTCAGAACTTCACTCAGGTTTGCACACCAAAACACCAAAGGTAAAAGACTCACAAGGTAAATGTAAAAATGAAATTACCATACCCCCTTTTTATAGTGTTTTTCCAAAATATTAAAATTTTACACTATAGGGCTTAGGGTTTTTTCCATTTATTTTGAAGTTTTGATTAGCGTTTTGAGTTTTTTAACCTAATTTCCACATGTATAATGTATTTATGTTGAATGGGTCTTATGATATGGTGTTTTTGTGTAGAAACATAGATGGCAGGCACATGTCATGATCCGTATACACTTGGTCCATATTTTTCAAAATTCCTCTTTAAGCTCTTTTCCAACTCAAAAGGATGAAAATATTGCTGAGTTTTTCCTTTTGACTCATTAAACGGAATAAAAGGTAGTCCACTTTGAGCTCTTTTCTGACCGTATAAACATGAAAGGGTTGCCAGACTTTTGTCATTTCAGGTTCCATACTGGTTACGAAACGATGTGTCTTTGATCACTTTTCTTCTTTTTCAAATCAAGGCCACTAGTTATGAAAAGTACTCCTTGATCGTAATGGACAAGCAGTTCTCTCGAGTATTATTTTATACTTTTTTAGGCTCGAGGGACACAAATTTATGAAAAAGGACCCCCCCTAGATTTTTCTTTTCCGTGTCTTTTTCAAACTCTCTAAACTTGAAAGAGACTCTGAGTTTTCCCTATGTTGGACTCGTTAAACCTTGACAACATTGGACTCATCGTCATGACGAGACTCGAGCTTCTCCTCCCTAAGGCTCATTAAACTATCACTAGGTTGGATTCATCTAAAGGTCGAACTTATATTACAAGCATATGCTATCCCCTTCAAGCTTGTTTCCAAAAATAATTGGGGTACTTGCCAGCAATGGCGGGGGAAAATTTGGAAATCATCATTGGTTACCCACGACAGCTAGTCACTCTTGAACATCGACATTTTTTCTTCTTGTCAGGTCGGGATATCCACACATCGTCATTTGGCCTTTCAGAGTTTTGGGTTGCCATTTTGCCTCATTCCATTTGATCCATGTTGTCTACATCAAGCATTTGATCCTTTGGTACCAAAATGCTGTCACATTCCAGAGTCATGTCTCCGATATGTTCAAGAGTATAATCCTTCTACAGTTCACACCCTTACCTCCTCCTCTGATACTTTGTGTTACCATCTGCCACTTGTTTCTTATCTCATGTCATTGATGGGGGAAACATTATGGCCCTCCTGCGACGGATCTTCTCCTGTCGACACCAACTCATTTTCCAGGAGATTGGTCTAGAGATCCCTTTCGGTACCTTGGAGCTTGCATGCCTCAATGGCAAGTTCTTAACACCTGACGATATACTTTCATAATTGGTCTTCGATTGGGTGATTCCACGACTATTCAACTTCATCTCATTTTTCACACTTAGTGGATTGTACTGGACAGTACCTTGAGAGGCGTTGGCATTATTGGTGGTTTCTCTCATGCTTTTTAATGGTTTTTGTCATTGACCGGGTAATCAAGCGACTTTCTATCATGCTTGACCTCAGCACCTCTGTTCGCATGCTAGAATTTGTACTATGATCGGTTGGGTTTCAAGACCTCGAACTAAGATTACCTATGTTCGAGTTGCATGGATTGGTTTGTGATTACATACATGACTATTTGATGGATGGCTGTGACCATACCTGAGTCTTCATTGATGGCTACAACCATACCTTTATCATTATGATGGCCTTGTCAATTGGGTGGTTACGTCCATACCACAGACCAAGTTTCATATGTCTTTTGGATGGCTGTGCCCATGCCTAGGCTACATGTATTTCACTATCAGGGATATCATTTGTGCTTGCACCTATAGGTTCTTCAAAAGTGGTGTTCCAGTTTAGACAGTTTCGTAAAGCATTTTACCCCTCCCACTCTCTTGAGCTTCATGCTTTAGGGGGCATCTATTACATAGTAATTTGTCACTGTCCTTATCTTAGTCCCTCTGCTGTGTCATGTGTCAAATAAACATGTTCATATCTTTGCACCAATGTAAGAGGATTAAGAAAATGCTTTCTGATGCTGCAAGTTGACCCTCATTCCCTATGTTTTTCCCTCGTTGCAAGTAAACCCTTAATATACACGATGGTCCCCTGTCATAAATGGTCTCACTATGACGTCGTTGCAGGTGTACATCTGTTTCTCATGACGGATGGATTTCAAGGCCTGGCATGAGGCTATTAGCTATTTATCATGACGATTGATCTACATGCATTGCCTCTAGAGATGCCATCGCAGAGACTTAGTTTAAGTCTAGCGACGATCTAGATTGGGAAAATTTGTTCTAACAGTCGACCTTCTGGATGTCTCTAGACCTAGTTTCTGGGTCTGTTTGGGTTGCCCTTCCCCCTTTGGGATGGTGGTTCCATCTTTTGTGCTACATTCCTTGAGGATAAGCTCCCTCTCCCTCATTTCATGGAGACTCCTTCTCCTATAAAATCACTCACCATTGCTATGATCTGCTAGTTCTTTTGGTTGGATTGTAACAGCACAAAGTAAAACTAAAATTAATGTCTTAATGGAAAACAAATTCTTACAAATAAAATTACTTATATTACTTGTACTTGCAGCATGCGAAGTGATCACAAGATTTTGGGGACGACTCTCCTCCCAACCGTAGGCTCAATTGTGCAGGATTCCGCTACAACTGGCCACCCTCGAGCCCTCAATCAACAACTACTGCCAGTGCTCCTAAGTCTTCGTATATCATTCTCCCAAGAGAATGAAAGATAGAATAATGGAATGATGGGATGCAAGAATGCCTCTCATCTTCCTCACCATCTATTAAATAGAACAACATTGGATGGGGAACCACATGCACACACTCCATGTGTCTACATGCAACTTGATTTTTAGCTTTCTTGTTTTTATTTCTTTACTTTTCTTTTGATTTTTAGCTTTCTTGTTTTATTTTCTTCTTTTTGATAGCTTTACTAATTCTTTTTATTTATTACTATT